>CM047812.1:113354061-113577162 GCA_026214975.1 Gentiana macrophylla | reverse complement strand
GAGACTTGTTCTCGGACTTTGTCGATACTCTTCCAATTTCTTAGGAAGAATGTTGGATTTGCGGAAGAACTCCGGATGTGGCGGATGGTCTTCGCTTGTTGGAGATGACTTGGATACTTTCGTGCTTCCTGATCGCTTTTGATTTCTCCGAGATCGCAGCGGGCCTGCTTCTCGGTCTTTGGCGTGTGCTCCACCTATTTGTTGGTAAGAGGGCCTTTGATGTTGAAGAACACTAGATATCTTGGTGATCTTCTATTTTTTGAAGAACTCCGAATATGGCGGAAGACCTTCGATCGTTTTGAAGAACTCCGGATATGGCGGATGATTCTCGAATGTTGAAGAACTTGAATATAACGGAAGACCTTCGATTGTTGTTGAAGAACTTGATGACTTCTCCGTTGCTTCTTAGATCTTCTCTTTGTTGAAGAACTCCGGATATGGCGGAGGATCCTCAAATGTTGGTGAAGAACTCCGAATGTGGCGGACGATCCTCGAATGTTGAAGAACTCCGAATAGGGCGGACGAGCTTCGAGTGTTGGTGAAGTACTCCGGATGTGGCAGATGATCCTCGAATGTTGTTGTAGAACTTGAAGACTTCTTCGTTGCTTCTTAGATCCTCTTTGTTGAAGAAATCCGAATTTGGTGGACGATCTTCGGTTATTGGAGATGACTTGGAGGCTTATTTGTTACTCCTTCAATCTTCTCCACGGGTGTTGAGTAGAGGGCTTTATGCTTTCTCCCCATATTCTTCACCAATTGTTGTTGTGTTGATGAACTCCCGGATATTGCGAAAGAACTTTGACTTTAACGAAGACTTGAAGGAATACTTTGTATTACCTTCAATCTCCTAGTTGAAGTGTTTCGACTTTGCAGAAGATCTTCGATGTTGAAGACGATCTTTCATGGTGCTTTGAAGCTTTGATGTTCTTCATCTTCTTGAAGAACAGACGACTTCTTCCAGCGTTGCTGACGCTTTTCGATCTTCTCTCATTTCTTGACTTTGGGTTGATCTTCAAGCATTGAAGACGCCTTGTTGAAGAACTCCATCTTTGTGTTGATCTTCAAGTGTTGAGGATGACTTGTTGAAGAGCTTCGCCTTTGTGTTGATCTTCAAGTATTGAAGACGCTCCTCGATCTTCTTGGCTTTCTTGAAGAACTTTGAGGAATTCTTGGGAGATCTTCGAAGCTTGAAGACGCACCGATCTTCTTGGCTTTCTTGAAGAACTTGAAGGATTTCTTGGAAGATCTTCGATGCTTGAAGATGCTTTTCCCTGTGCTTGTTCTTCTGTCTCTTTTGTGTTTCTGTGTTGTTCTTGAAGAACTTCAAGGATTTCTTGGAAGATCTTTGATGCTTCGGTGTTGTTGATGAATGAAGCTTTTTTGCTCTGAGATTTCCACCAACTCTTCAATGTGTTTTACAAATGACCAAGACTCTACTATTTATAGTGCTGAGTGATGCCTTTGCATTGAATTGCATTTAATGCGTCCACACTCATTTAATATGTTCACACTACTGATTGATTCCTAGAATATCAGTATTTAATACGTCCAGACTCTCCTGATTGACTCTAGCAATTTGTAGACAATCTTTGCATTTATAGATTAGTAAAATCTCCTAACTAATTGATTTTTCAAAGATTTTGATGATTTATTGACTTTTATATTATCCCCCAATATTTTATATAAGAAATAATATAAAAATACTTAGATTTAACGACATATGTAGTATGTGACAAATATAATATTTCACATATATATTTTGTATATCTACATAGCCATTTAATTATAAATAATTAAATTTCTAAATTTCTAAGAGATTTTATTTATTTATATCATTTCCTATCATTTTGTATAGGAAATATTATAAAATGAATTTAATTTTGAGACAAATGTAGTACGTGACCTATATATTATGTCACATAAAATTTTTATATCTACAATCGTCATCCTCAAAGTCCTCATCTGCCAATGGATCAACATGTTCATCTTCTCACCCAACAAAGCATACAACGAAATGCAATGTAGGTAAGTACAACGTACTTAGATAAGAGAAAGAAGCTAATGAATAATTAAGTCTTACAACGAAAATGTTCATATTATTAGTTAAGTTGTCTTTCTGTGACCGACACAATTCCAGGGTTCACTTCATGCTCATCAACATGTTGTGACTATTGGTTTCTAACTTAACTTATCTTTGTTACATCTGCATTCAAGGGCACTACGCATGGTGTATATCCACCACGAGCTATCGTATGCAACCTATCAGTGGATCACACCGATAGCCACAAAAGTCTATTTTGGTAGACCCCGATAGTGTAAACGTTCGGCGAAGTCCCTCTGCACCTGGAGTCTATTTTGGTAGACTTACGGAGTTATTCACTTTTACTGACCGCCCACACATCGCGATATGACCTTGTGCCTTATCAAGAATGACATGATGTTTAGTCTTTTAACTATACATATACGTTTGTTATTTACTGTTAACTAGCCACCTAGGTATTTTCAAGTAAGCCCCCTCACAACTCCTACCCTCTTACATAGACCACTAGACACGGACAAGCCTAGCACCTTACACAGACAATGATGGATACTAGTCCATCAAAGCACAAGCAAATCAGATTCTTCCGACGGTCCCGAACTTCAACTCTTATGAATAATCCATTCGGTGCCTGAACTAAACGCATCAGAAGCTAAATCAAAGCTTATTCATGTTCATTTAACGTTCTTAGATCCAGAAGTAACAATTAAAACTGGACTCGGAGCTTAAAACACAACATTTCATAAAAATAGGGCCCAATCCGCACACATTGAGCTTCCTTAACTTTTCTGGAAGTTTCCGCATCAACAATACCCACGCATGCTCCCCAATGCGCGCGTACAAACGCCCCTGAACCTGTTTCCCATTTTTTGGACCGACAATGCGCACGCTTTACACCCTATGCGCGCGCATTGAGCGCTAAAACAACCCTTGATGCAGTTTTCTGCACTTTTCCGATTTCTACCCAACTCCAAACATGATTAACATCAGTTTAAGCAATAAAACAACAGCAACACGTAACTTTACATACTATAGCTTATTATCGCACAACAACAACACCTAGGCATGATTTCTAACCACAAATCAATACCAAAACTCAAACTTAACACTATTAAACTTTAATTACTCATTAGGAAGAGCCTCTTACTTGATCAAAGCAATTCCCAAAGCAAAACTTGTAAGAAACGTGCAGCACTTCCTCAAACCTCAACCAAAACCTAATTGATCACAATTAAACTTGGATTAATTGATGACCAAAAACTTCTAAACAACAGTAACTACGAATCAAACCAAACGAAGCCTTGAAACGTAATGAAATCTTGATGAATCCAAAAGTAGGATAAAACCGATACCTTTCAACTCTTGACGATCTTATGATCAAAAGAAAGCACGTCTTCCGCTGGATCTGTTTCTACCCTTAATTCTGAAAACCGATGAAGAACTTGTGAGAATGTTTTAAAGAATACTCCTTGCCTTTCCTTCCGTTCCTTTTATCTTCTCCAAGGAAGTTCAGAGTTCGAACAATGGGATCTTCTTTTCCCTCAACTTTTGTAAACTTCCATGTAAATGAAGTTTATTTTGTAGAAAATAACTCCCAATGAGTTATTACATAGAAAGTCCTTTTAAATCTATTAAATCCCCATAAATACTAATTTTTCCAAAACTAATATTTCTTTTTAACAAAGAATGAATCCACGATAAATAAATATAATATTCCGAATTTTACAGATTGACACGTCTGCCTTTCTTAAAGTTCGGGATATTAAATAAAGCATGTTCTCAAATTTTTCGCGTGACATAGGAGGGACGTGTGGATGTAACAAATTGGACGAGAATACGCCCATATACTTTAAAGGGGTTTTTCGGGAGGAAGAAATATGCAATACAGGGAAAATTCTGAAGCAGGAACCTCTATAAATTAAAACGAATATTTAGATAACTGTCATGTGTAGAAATAACTAAACTGTTTTATTTGTTTGTATACGTGACAATAATCTGACGGTCCGTTGTAATAGGGAGTCGCTACCACAGAATTACCCCAATATTAGGAGACCAATGTACTAAAAGTTAAAGATGAGATTGAGTTGTATGAAACTTGATGCAATTATTATTGATCATAAATACTTGCAATCTGACGTGGGATGTTATTGGAGAAGATCAACACTTATTGAAGTTCACCCGTTGCCTAGAATCTGAGACAAGGTTGTAAGCGAGTCGAGCTACTCGTGAGTAGTTTGAGACAGACTCGATTTAAAACTTGACCAGACTCGGTTTAAATCAGCTCAAATTTGAAATCGACTCGACTCGAAGATGAAACGAACGATATTCGATCAATGCAATATACTCCACTCGACTACTCGGAGCAAACTCGAGTATATATATTTTTTGTTTTTAACTCGAGTATATATTAGATATGTATGTGTATCTTTATATTTGTAGGCAATATATAAAATGTTCATTTTTTATTATTGATTTTATGTCATTTGTATCTTGTGGTTTATCAAATATTTTGCATTAAATAATTGTTTGGTACATAATAAAATATTATTTTTATTTTTAATGTAAAATATTATATAGTAATTGGTCGGAATGTCATTTTTTGTTATTATCATGTGACAGTTTGAATTATTTTTTAAGTTAAGTTTCAAAACATATTATACTCGATAAGCTCAATAAAAAACTTGAGCCCGGCTTGAGTTCTTAAAACTTCCTTGAATCTCGGCTCGAGCTCGAGTTTGAAATACTCGTTTTCGAACTCGAACTAAAAAATATTTAAATTATTCGACTCGTTTAGAGCAATACTCGACTCAGCTCGTTTAAACCCCTAATCTGAGCAAAACGATTCCTATGAAGCTACCACCAGTCTACCCTTTCGAATGCTCAACCATTTTTTTTTTCTTTCTTTCGAATGTCTTCACATAATCCATCAATCATAGATTTTTTTCGAATGTCTTCACATAATCCATCAATCATAGATTTTTTTCCTTTCGAATGTCTTCACATAATCCATCAATCATAGATTTTTTTTAAATTTTTTTTATCCCCTGGATATGGCCTAGTGGTGAGGAACGGGGTGTTATAATGACAAATTGGGACCACTGGCGGGAGGTCGGGCCGGTTCAATTCCCGTAAAGGGTTGATTTCCGATTGATAACACCTTCAGCCGATGGGAACCAAAGAAACCCCGACTCGAGTTACAGGTTACCCGATTAACCTTCTCCACATTCCCGTGGGATCGGGAAGTGAAATTTCTCATGGTTAGGGTATAACCATAAAATGGATGGTTTTTTTCTAATCATGTGGGACCATGAAAAAAATACTCAAATATGATGATTTCGGACTACCAAATCATACGTGTGGCCGGACGGCCCGGACCACCATAAAATTTGCCCATAATTAAAGATAACAAGCTGGGAAGAGATTATGTACCAGCTGACAAGAGATCAAGTTTTTAAACCTTTGAAACGAGACAAGTGAACATTTTGGTACCGATCAATCCATTAAAATTTTCCAAAACACAAATCATGAAATGACCTCTCATGAAAACATAAATAAATAAAACAACAAATTTGTTTTATTGACACAACATAATTGTTTCGAACACCGTTACTTAAGACACCTAAAAAAAATATTTTAAGCATCACGATTGTTTTTCCACCGAAAGGAACGACTTTGACCTTGACATTCCTACGTAATCCACGAGGGACAATAATGTGTAACGTCAGTGATGTTAACCGTAATAACCCGTATCATTTATAAAGGTACTTTTATCGATTGCAAACACTCTTATCTTTTCCCTATTTAATTGCTCACTGTGTCCCAATTTGTTTGAAATTTATTCAATTTATGGATGTCATAAAATAAGTCCCATAACTAATATTTAGAATTAAATTTGTTTCTTAAGTATCTAAAATGCTCATATATCTGTATTTATTTAAAATTAAGGACAATATAAAGGAGATGTTATTGTAAATTAGTCATGTTTTGAAGAAAAAAAGGGTGCAGTGAGTTTAGAGCTGTTAAACGAACCGAGCGTTCACGAACAAGACTTGAACTCGGCTCGTTTAAGCTCGTTCATTTATGCTATCGAGCCGAGCTTGATCGAGTTGTCCTGCTCGTTTACTAAACGAGCAAACACGAGCTTGCACGTGAACGCTCGTGAGTATTCGCGAACTTATATAATATATAATATAAATAATAAATATAAATCATATATACACATAATTTTTTTTTGAGGGAAAATACACACATAAATAATTTAACAAATAACAAATATTTTGTGGATGTTTGATTAAACGAGTATTTTGGGCTGAATAATGGATATATTGGATATAAACAAATCATTCCCCTTAAAAAAGATACTATTGAACTAGCCGAGCTCGAGTTCGAGCCTGTTCGCGAGCTTGATATCAAGCTCAAGCTTGAACCCGAACATTTTTATACTTATCGAGCCGAGCTCAAACAGGCTTTTAGGCTCGTTTCTGTTAACGAGCCGAGCCGGGCCTACCCAATTACAAACAAGCTCGAGCTTGAACATCATCTACTCGGCTCGTTAACAGAACTAACTGTCTTGTGCCGTTACTTTTAGGGGGAAAAATGACCTTGTAGCTGTGACTTTTTTCTTTGGAAAAAACTTCGCAATTGTGTGGTGTTTTTATTTGCTTATTCATTGTTAGCCCCTGATTAAGTGTGTATTGTGAGTCTTAAATGTTATTTGACATAGTTTTGAGATGGTTTCTGGCATATTCAACACAACACTATGTGGAGACTCTTCACGGACAGAAACATGAGATAACCGGAATAGGTTGAGCAACGCATTCAAAACTGAACGAAAATGTCTGTGCACAATTTCTCCCGAACACATTAAGTGGAATTTAACAACACAGTTTTTCAGATGGTGTGCTAAAATATACAAAAACATAGCAACAAGTTCATCCACGTTCTTATTCTTAGTTGGCCCAAGTCCTCCGTGCGTTTCAAGCATCCTGCAAAGTTTGACAAAAGTACGCGTATCTATCCTTAGTTGCGCATGACATTCTATGGGATTTTCATAAACAAGGCGTCGAAGGTACTCTGAATGCCTCTAAAACTTATGTGGGTCTTTACTTATGCAAGGGTTTCTAGCATTGACTTCATGGGCGACACTACATAAAAAGAGAGTGTGCATGGCTTACCTCTTAAAATAAAAATATTATGTGTAAATAGTAGAGAATTTTTATATACACACACACACACACACACACACACACATATATATATATATATATATATATATATATATATATATATATATATATATATATGTGTGTGTGTGTGTGTGATATATATATATATATATGTGTGTGTGTGTGTGTGTGTGTGTGTGTGTGTGTGTGTGTGTGTGTGTGTGTGTGTGTGTGAAATCGACTCCTTATTTTTATGTGTTGACCTTCCTGCTTTTATCTATTGCTCCATAATTAAATGTATAGAATTGAATATCCAAGTATATGTGTGATAGCCAATGTGGCCTAGCTCAACTGGCTACAGCTGAGGCCCTGAGACCCTGAGGTCTCAGGTTCGAATCCCTCTGGAAGCGAAAATTGTCTTTCAGCATAGTTTTCCTCTTTAAGAAAGTTATTCCTACAATATGTGGGTGTTAGTCCACAATTGTGCTTGTAAATAGTTATAGTTTCTTCCTTTCAATTGTATTAAAAAAATGCATATGTGTGATAAAAAAAATTGACAAATTTATGAATCCCATGTCTAAATTCCTGCAGTCGTCCCTGAGTAGATTCAACAATCCCTGTCACAATTTGGATAACCAAGGGCGCAAGTGATGACGTGGTCAATCAGGTTATAATATACTTGACCACCATAAACCAATACTAGCAAGAGGACTAGCCCATCAGTAGATATAATATAGTGAATCAAGGTCGATCCCACAGGCGAACCAATTGTGGATCATCTTATATACAAACAATTAATTAAACATGTCAAGGATATAGAGGCGGTCTACGACCAACATAAGACAAGAAAAGATAAATTGACACGACCGCGACACAACGTAATTAACCTCCCCAATTATAGTCTTTATCGCTTGGACCTAGATAATTTATATAATAAATCGAACTTATTAATCGTCAATCCGCTTTGTATCTATCTTAGATTGGCTACGGAGTCATCCTCTTCAACTTGACTTAGCACCGGTAGTCACTGTATCACCGTGGTATTGTTACGTGACTTCGCCTTTTTGGTGCCTCCATCTCATATAACTCACACGCTACGACTCTAAGGATGCCGATATTAACCGTGCACACCTCGCCCAGCAACATTCCTATGGTTAGGCGTATTTCCTAAACGATCGCCAAGCCCTCGTCCAACTAACAATTACCTTTTAGGTCTCATGCTAGTTTACGAACTACGATAACTAGGTGACGCCAATTCCTAATACAAAACCTACCTAGATCTCATTTGAAGCCCCGGAAGATCATTCATGAGCCGACCTAGAGCCCTATATTGGTATTTCCTAATCGTGACGCTAATTAAAATCGACGAGCAACGTGGCCGTGACCATACCTACTGAGAGATAATAAATCCTACTAAGCTAAACCTACCATAAAGACGTGGCGGACTAACTAATGAGACAAATAGGGGCTCGGTCGACCGAAAGATGACACTTGGTCGACCGAATGATTCCATTCGGTCACCCAAACGATTTCATCCCCAGATTACATCCTAAGATATTTCTCAAAGGTGTTTCATCATACGAATGTGATTAAACAAGAACTCGTAAAGAAATCATATAAACTACTTAGATACACATTAATTAAACCAAGCAGATTCATGAATAGATGTTAAACATATGACGTAGGTTATGGGATCCTCATGTAGACAAGGCTTCGCCACATCTCCTAACGTCATAGCCTGATCTACATCATCTAGCTATGAATTAACTAACTCAAACGATAAAACATAATTGGGGGGATTAATTACTTAAAAGAAAGAAACAGAAAATAAATGCTTACATAATTTGCAAAATTTTAAACTCCTGGAAACACCCTCAATAAACTACATTGAATAAAGATATGAATAGAATGATTTTATTGAATGATATTCTAAGTACATGTTGGTGTGTAAGGTGTATATTACAATTCGTAGAATGCTTGCTTATATAGAGGTTTTTGCCGACTTAGGGTGGTTCTGAAGGTAAGCACGATATAAGCCGGAAACCGCCCGAAAGCGACACTTTCGGTCAACCGAGAGTCGACACTGGTCGATCGAAGCTTATAGGCTCGGTCGATCGAACTTAACACATTTGCACACGTTAATCGCTTTTCTCGCCTATCTTGCTCCCCACTCCACGCTTGCGTGTTGATCCGATTTCTCTAATTTATCTCTTGATTAATGCTCCGATTTTCTTCCTTATTATCTTGAGATCTATTGATTGAATGACATTTATCCTCTCGATTTGTCGCGATCTACAAAATCGGCGTTTATCGCACAATAAATCGGCTTTTAATAATAAAACGGCTAAATACCAAATATCATATTAATAATCACTTAACATTAAATAATAAATATAAACATGTGATTTAATATGAAATATATATTATTAATCTCGATTTAAGGTCAACGTTGATGACTTTTACGGGTATAATTTGACCGTCATCAGCAAGATGCATCATTTGAGACCACCAATGGACTACAATCTTCTTGTCCCTATTACTCTTCCTAGATTCCAGTCGATCCATACTACATAAGAGATCAAACAAGAGCACATTTCACACAACAAAGAGACACTTCAAACTTCAGCATAACTAAGTCTCAATTTGAAAAATAATCACACACCATATATTCCAAACGAAGACCAGTACTTGATTTAGTTTGTTAAATGAAACAAATAATACAAAAATAAAACAACTGTCGTTTCTTCGGAGAAAGATTTTTTTTCTCATACCCCTCTGTTTTATATGCATGTCGCAGAGAGAAAAATCACATAGATTAAGAAAGTAATTAATATGTGTATTGGAAATGTATTTTTTTTATTGAAAATGTAAATATTTTGTTGGTAAAAGAGTTTTTAGTATTGGAGATATAAATATTTTGTTGGTAAAAGAAGAAAAAATAATAAATGCTGCATTGAAAATATAAAATGACAGATAAATAAAAAATAGTAAAACCGAAACGTGATAGACTAAAAAAAAACGGAGGGAGTATCTTTTATCCCTACCAAAAGGTTTTTTTTTTCTCATTTCTTATGCAATTTAATTCTCTCGTGCTAATTGGAAAAAAAAAAAGTAATAAAATAAAATGAAATGACTGTACAATGTTTTGGTAGCTCGCCCACCACCCGACCGTTCATTACCCTCTTCTTCAACCCAAAGACTTCTTTTGTATTGATGGCGTTGAGCTCCCGGTGAAGAAATTCTTGTCAGGGTGTTCTTGTTCGATGTGATTCAATTGTAAGTTGTTATTGAATTCGTTTGAATGTTTAACGATTTATTGCCTCTTTGATGATAAGCATTTTATATTATCCTCTCCTGGTAGAGTTTTGTGGATTTCTTCAACCTCAAATTGAGAAACTAGACTTTCATTGCATATGAATGAATTTACGATGATGTGCTTGATTTTGAAGATTTCTGAATTTTTTTTTATTTTTTTATTTTTTATTTTGTTGAAGTCTGATTTTCATTCCCCATGTAAATCTTAGCTAGTGAAGGATTTCTATGATGCCATGCCACTATACAACTGAATGGAAATTTATTTTGCTCCTTCATTCTTATGCTCTTAAACTGTGTTGTTTCTTCAAGATGTGCTATAAACATCCTGTCTTTTGAAGCAGCCAGCTGAATATAACACATACATAGACAGACATTGATGCAGTGTGTAAATGTTTGAATGAGACCGTAGCTAGCTACTTGGGGTTCTGAATTTGATTATTTGACTGAGCCAACTCCCATTTTCCGTCCATGTACATCTAACAACGATACACATGAACTTCAAACAAGCTACTCAGCAACTTAAAACAAAATTGGATGATCACATAAATGATAAATTTCTGTTGTTCGTCATAATATGCAACCGGTTGTAAGGGTAATAACCGTGTGGTGCATGACTGCTGCATACTAGTGTATGTTTAAAGTGGGATGTGTTGTTTTCCCCTTCAATGATGCTGCATCTTTTTTCTTAATTGATCTTTGGGGTATAAGAACAGTCACCGACTCACCGAAAAACTCTTGGACATGTGTAAAGAGTTTTTTTTCACTGCTAGCACCTTGGCAATGACAAAGAATCACTTATAGAACTTAATTAAATGCATTTCTGTAGGGAAAAACTGATGTTGAGTTCGTAGGAAAAGAGAAACCGTCTCCATTCATATGCATCCACCATATCGCCCAGGTGTTGGACTTCCTTGATGTGCCCTTTGATTGTCTGTGTGTTATTTCTGGCCTAGATTCTTTGTAATGAACGGTTTTTTACAGTGTTATTTTTGGCCTCGAGTTCCTTGGTGCTAGTAGTATAGTTGATTGTACTTACTATTTTTTCTTTGTTTTTGTGGGTACTGGAAGAATATTGCAAGTAAAGTGAGTGTTTAATGTTTCCTGGTTGTCTGTCAATGTTTGCCTAGTGTGTAGCAGTTGCTATGGTGGTTGTAGTTTTTTTGTGACTTGTGAGTGCACGGATACATGCTTAGGTACACATAATGATTTCTTGAAATACAAGAATAGGATTACTGATTGATGGGGTATCAAAAGAATTACATGATATAAGCTTCAGAACATTTAGCAAGAGACAAAAGCCACAAAATATGGTGTTTTTGTTTGTTTGTTTTGAATGTGCTTTTGTCATACGATAACTTTGTCCTCTTGATTTTAATGGGAATCATCCACGACGTCATTCCACTTCAGAAACTGTGAGCATGAGTGAATTGTGAATTCTATATCGCAGTATTTGACGGAACGTTCAACAAATATTGCCAAAATTGGAATGAATACAACCAACGGTCACTCAACAGAACGACAAGAAATCCCTTATGATGAAGCTAAAGCCTTCTTTGAGTCAGCTCCTCCTTTGAAGGACGGTGATAACATCAAGAAAAGAATCGAAGAGTTTGTTGAGAGAAAGAGTTCATTAGCAGGCAAATTTTCTTCCTTCTAGGTTTGATAAATCTAAGATTAGAGCTACTTTTGTTTGTTGAATGTTTAGTCTTTTATCTTCAGATAATGGAAAGCTCTTGAGGGTTGTATGTGTGACATCTGGCGGTACTACGGTTCCTTTAGAGCAGCGTTGTGTTCGTTACATTGATAACTTTAGTTCAGGTCACAGAGGAGCTGCATCAACAGAGTAAATATTTTAAATTGTACGCTTTATTATTCAAGGCTCGTATGTAATGTATTTGACATAATGATCTTTAATAATGAATGTGCAGATACTTCCTGAAAACCGGTATTCTGTCATCTTTTTTATGCCGGAGGTTCGCTTCCTACGACATTTTTCAATTCCTATATACAACTGATTTTATCTTGGACTATCTAAAAGCTGTAAGACTTGATGACTCTTGCAGAGGAACTTGCCAACCGTATTGTAGGTCTCTTCCTGATGATTCGTTGCTCGAATGCTTTGATATTTCTGCTGACTCAAATGTACAGGGTTAGTGACTCAGAATATGTGACATGAAATGGTATTCTGTATCTTTTTAAGTTCCTAATAAGCAGTTTATGACTTTTATTTTGGATAACATAAATCCGTTTTCTATTTAATATTTATTCTGTATCAAGCATTATTTGTATTACATTTCAGTGGTTAGCCGACACACGAAAGAGCTGTTAAGAGAGCAATAACGGAGCATCATGCGGTATGTAGGTTGTTTTCATGTGCAACAAGATTTTCTTTTTCGTATTTGTTTAATATTAATTTTCATTTTATTCGGCTAATTATCAAGTGGCGATTTTAGGCAGTATCAGGTGGCTTCTTGTTGAAACTACCTTTCACAACAATTTTTGAGTATCTCCAGGTTTCTTCATCAGATTAAATCAGACATTTTTATTTTTTTTCTTGTTTTTGCAATTTAATTTTCTCATTTCTTATGACAATTGGTTCTTGTTCATATAGTGTCCCACGGAAGCTTTAACACGCTAATCTTTTATGGCAGATGTTACAGTTGATTGCCATAGCAACTAGGGGAATCGGGCCGAATGCACTGTTTTATCTTGCTGCTGCTGTTTCTGATTTTTATGTTCCTTGGGAAACAATGGTATGTTCTTGTTTTGAATAATCTCCACACATGCCTAACAACCTAGATTTTATGAAAACGCGCGTGTTCTTTTTTGTAGTATTTGGAATATTTGGCAACTGATTTCTTAGCAATCACAGTTTTATCTGTGCACAGACTCTACACAAGATTCAATCTGGATCCGGTCCCTTAGACATGCGGCTAGCTCAGGTTCCTAAAATGCTTTCCGTGCTTAGGAACGAGTGGGCTCCGGCGGCCTTTTGCGTATCGTTCAAGGTACTCACCTTGAGTTTATTACTACTGTCAGAGCATTTGCATTAGATACCGTAAAACAATGTAAAATCTGTGTACTAAAGATTCAAATCAGTAGGGTAATCTGATTCTTGTTCTTACAGCTGGAGACGGATTCGAAGATCCTTATAGAGAAGGCATCAATGGCCTTAAAAAAGTACAAGGTACATATGGTTGTAGCCAATGAGCTTTCGACACGTAAAGAGGAAGTTGTAGTCGTTTCTGAGGGCGGAAACATCGTTGTTTGTCGAGACAAGACTAAGCAAGAAGGTGCTGACGTGGAGGATCCTCTTATTGAGTTATTAGTAGAAAGACATTCTGCTTATATACAAGAAGAAGAAGCTTGCAAATAAAAAGGTCTGGTCAATTAATCATGGTTAATTGATGATGGAGAAGAAAACCACCGTGTAATACATGGAAATTTTAATAATACATAGGAAGGTTTGTACCAAGTAGTATTGTTACAACTTTTTATTTCTAACATCTCATACACGATAAAAGTGTATTATGTAAATGAGAGTGAAAATAAATGGCTCTAATGTGTGTCGTTTGATACCACATTCATACATTCGTTTTACTTTTTTTTTTTCCGGATACAAAAGGTTTGCAGAGGGTCGAATCCAAGTCGTCATGTCAGGATATAGCCTAGATAACCGCCACCCGATGTTGTAAGTACCTTAAAATTCTCTTTCTATCGTTAATACTTTAGAATAGTGTCTTCCTCCATCCAACATCATATATGCTAGTCGTCGGTTTTTTTTAATTATTTAATATTATTATTATTATTATTATTTGAATAAATAACAGTTCAAACATTTCTAGATGGCTACAAATGTCCAAAACCCAAAAACAACATCCAGAAGAGTCTTAAAACTTTTTTCTTCGTGGCATCTTTGCCGCCGGGGCGTAGGACCCTTTCTTTTTCCTTTTCGTGTTTTACGTTTATTATTATTATTATTTTTTGTGTGGTCTTAATGTGATTTTAGTGTAGATGTGGGCGGGTCGGTGGGTGGGGCACAGAAATAACTTGAGCTAAGCATTAAATTATCCTTTAAAATTCTATTTGCGTAATTAACAATCTACGGTATAACTTTGATAAATCACTAATTTTAGGATGATTGCAGATGTAAGTTTTGACCACCAAGTCAAGACTTTCAAGCTGACACATCGGTGGAAAGCTTTTACTGATAGTGACTCATCGGTATAAGTTGAATTCACATTTGGTTTTGATGCACTAACTAGTGATTTACACCAGCGTCCAACATAAAATTTGTGTTGTTCAATTAATATTCTCGAACAAAAAAACATTTGTTTAGCGAGGTTATTTACTTATATATTATTCATTATCTATAAATTAATTTTTTTCATTTAGATAGTACAAATGTACCTAGGGTAATGATCCAAATTCTTATGAAAAAACTTAATTACATTCATTTTGTTTAGACTCTAGATTAAGAATACATACATTATACGTGTGGACTAAGTATAATGTATTATATATTGAGACTACTAATAAGATTATATGTATGAAATACTTAGACTATAAGAAAATATATTTAACCTACACTACAAACTCTATAGTTCTAAAATCTTAGTTTGATAAAGAATTCATACTATTGTATCTTCCTTAATCTTCAATTTTATGATTCCAATCATTAGTCAAGAAAGGCAGTTATGGAATTGTCTATGATGAGAGTCAACTTTACTTTGCTCCGGTGCTTAGTTCAACCCCCATTTACAACACTTTTGGCTCATTTCGGGCAATTCTAGGCCATGTTAAAGGAGAAAACACACAATACATTCACATTGAGGTAAACCATCATATAGATGGTAAACCTTGTTATTTGATGATGTTTTTAGTCCTTTCGAGTCCTATTTATCTTGTGAAATTATGCTCGACATATGTTTGGATGTCATGACACAGATTTAGGTGCTCATAAGCCCGGAAGGTGAGGTAATATAAATAGGAGATTGCATAGATTTTGGGGATACCTCTTGATACTTTTGGATACTTCATTTTTGACCTAAAATTCTCTCCCCATACCCTTCTCACCCTTAGATCGAAATTCACTCTTAGATGATCTTCTACATTAGTTTTTAGATAGAATTATCTCAATCTAGCTCAAGTTTCTTCTCTACATTTGGATTTCATCTTTTGTGGGTCTTCTTCATCATCAATTGACATTGGATGGTGTTGGAGCTTGATGTAATTCAGATTTCTCTACGAATTTGGTAATCAATCTTAGTTTTCTCTTCTCTTATGGCTTTAATTTTATCCTTAGTTGTTGTTTCTTGTTTTAATATTAGTAGCTAAATATTTTCATAGCCAAATTATGTGAAAATTGAAGAAATCACCCTCAATTGGTGAAATTGGGAATGGGTAGTGTTTAATTGTTGTTATATTTACTTAATTCATGTCTTAAAACTTGTTATCAATGCTTGAATTAGATCAGACACCTAGTTCATGAACAAACACACAACTTTTATAAATGTATGTTGCGAATGGGTGTGAAAAGCGGGTTTTAAGATCACTTCTTATAATCATCCTGAGTTGTTTAGATTGGTTAGGAGTGAGGTTCAATCGGTTGTGAAATCGGGCAACTCTAGCGCGCGTTAATCTTGTTTCGGTCAATTAAATTCTTAAAGGCGAATCTGTTGAACCGAGCAAAGAGTGTTAGATTGTTGAATGACGCCTTACACTAGTTCAGAGTTTGCACCCATGAATGAGTCGATATAAATGTTAGGTTGGTTAATCCCATTCCCGAACAATCAATTAGAGGGGCGAGAGTAGTCAATTGGATCATGGTTTGGCTATGTATCTTTCTATCTTTAGTATCTTTAGTTTACATTTCGCTTTAGTGTAATTAAATTTGAAACATCTTGGTTAACCTAAACTAAGTCCAAAACGACTTTGGTATTCGATAAATTCCTCGTGGATACGACTTTGCTCTCCACTATAGTACTTCCGACCGGTACTCTGCCGGTTAAGGTTGGTCGTTACTATTTTGGTCACCACCTACAATCGAAGAAATTATTGAGTCCGTATAAATGATGAGAATGATCCTAAACTGTATGATAGTAGCGTCATACCAAATGTGCCATCAAAGAGGCATTTCAAGCAGTGAAATACACACAAAATTACTTGCTACAACACGAGCAACTTTAGACGCAATTTTTAGAAGTAATGACTTCTACATGAAACATTGTTGATTGGATGAAATATTTTTGTTTATATATATATATATATATATATAATGGAATTTAGTGATATTCATTTATGTTTAAATGAGACTTTAAGACTCAAATTTTATTATTCGTTAATGATTTAATGAGATTATTCATTTAAATTTATTTGTCTGTGGAATGGAGAAAAATTATTCATTTGGCGATTTTGTTCATTTATCGAGGCTATATAATATATAGTATAGATATATCAATCATATTAGCCGGTAAGAAAAAGGAAAAATCAGAATTTATTATTTATTAAAAGGCTGTAAATTTGTTATTCACTAAATTGTTTTTGAAATAAATTAAATATATACTCACGACAAGAAGCAATTTTGTTTACAAAACAGTTTGTCTTATAGGGGAATTCTTTAGATAGTATCAATGTTCCCGGATAGAAGATATGAAATGGAATTAAAAGAAAAATTATATGTGCATTCAAAATGGAATAATAACAAAACATTGCAAGACGTAGAAAAGTATGGCTATGTCCCTCCTAATATGATTTATTATGCTTTGTTATTCTTAGCTATGGTACATGTCATGTATATTCAGAATTCTTTTTACAATCATATGGTTTCAAGAGTAATGATACAGACACAACGGTTGTTGCACAACGAGTGACACAATCGTTGTTTATGTTAGATTTACATCTGATCAATTTAGACATATTATTATCATCGGTCGGTCACGGTCATCATCATTATACATACTTGTTGTGCAGACAACCGCTGCGCTCAGATTCTCATTCTTACTCTGGCTTCAAAGGCAATCACATAAAACACGTGAAATTTAAAAGTTTTGTAGTCCCTCCGAGCTCAGAGACTACAAATTTAAGAAGACATAAGTGAGCACAAAAATAAGCTTTGGTTCACTTGCCATGAAATTCCCTACTTTCCATCATCTAGGAAGCCAAGTCCGAATGTGTTTCCTTATTTTTTTTATATGTAATTTATTTATTATGGAAACAAAATATACGCGTGCACACTTTTTGTCAAAATATTAATACGTCAAAAAAATCTGGTTTATCATTATCAATTTCTAAAAATTGAAGGTCACTCATACTGATTGTGGAGGATCACAATAATTTTTTTTAACTTGTAGAGCTTGAAAACCAAAAGAGAAAAAGACATTCTTGATGTGATATCACATTACTATAACATTGTACATATTTATTATCACATATAAAATCATTTCTAAATTCTAGTATATGGAATGTGTAATGTCATGCATGGTAGTATGATATCACCATTAGTTTTTTAATTGATGAATGATGTGATGTCTAAACAAAATCAAAATCTAACTTTTAGGCATTCATGCCTAATAACACTACATAATCACTTTCATAATTATTTTATCACAACAAAGTTGATAATCTAAATAATGCTATTTTCATAATCGTTTGGACAGAGTAAATGTTAGAACGACACCGCTCATATCTAGAATATAAATGCTACACTCATAATCACTTTAACACGGCGAATCTCGAGTAACTTTTAGTTATACTCATTCAACATAGAGTGACTTGACGGGCAAACAGATCAGAACAATTTGGTTTATAACTAAGAAATAAACTGTGTGGTTCTGATCACGTTACTATAACCGTCATGTCCTTCAATGTGAAGTGACTAACTAAAAATTACCCGAGAATGTCACAGCCTTATTGTCATGTCCTTTAACGTGGAGTAAATAACTAAAAATTACCCGAGAATGTCAGAGCCTTATCCGTCAATATAACTTATAAAATTGAGTAATGATACTGAGACGCAATAATCGCATGTCAACGAAACGAGTGACAACGAAGATCGCAACGCTGATAATAATGCGTCTAAATTGATCGATATAAATCTAATACGATCAATAATGATATCTTCATCATATTATTTCATCGTTTATTATTCGCCAGCGCGCTCAGTGATCATTAATTACTCAATAAAATTTGTTGTGTGTTATGTATCACAACAACCAATAGCATTCATGGCAGCCGGCCCTCGGCATCGCCGACAACAACATAAGCGCCAGCTCCTCCTCAAAGCTAACATCCGCCTGCATATGCTCCACTTCCTGCCGTTCCTCCACCATCTCTTCCGGCACCACCAACTTCCGGCAAAGCGGACACGTGGCTTGATTCCCATGTAGCCATTTCTCTATACAGTCTCCATGAAACACATGATTGCATTCCACCAGCCGCCGCCCTTTCTCTCCTTCTTGAAATTCCGACAAGCAAATCACACAGTAATCGAAGTTTTCGGGCTCGAATTCAGACCCGAAAACGAATTTCGAGCTCTTCTTGTTGATCTCAACCATGTATTTTCTCATTGTAGTTGAATGCTTGTATGATTTGAATAATAAGTATAGGGACAAATAAGTTAATCTTAATGTCGCCGGAAGTACAACGAAGAAGAAGAAAGTATTCATCTTTTTCAGAAGAGCAATTAGTTTGGGGACGGCTCCCATTTTTTATTTTTCAAAATAATTGTGAAGAAGATGATCTAAAAATAAAAGAAATTTCATTTGAAAAGGTATATATATACTCCTCAAACCATACCAAAATATAATTCCTCCTCACATAGATTAGGAAAGTGGTTAAAGGTAATGAATGTTTGGTTTAATGTTTAATAATACATTATTTGATTATTACAAATGCAACTATGTATAGTAAGTAAAAGTGATGCAATCTTATAAAGTAAGTAAACGTGGTGGGATAAATATAAATTAGAAGTAAGTTAATGCTAATAAATATTCTTTTGGTATCGTAAATAATTTAAAAAATTATAAAAAATTATATTTGAAGACGGATAGAATATCTATCTATCTATCTATATATATATATATATATATAGATAATAGGTTTTTACAAGGCATCCCCGTCTATGCATAATAAAGGAATGATGATAAGGACACTTAAGCCTGCTTATAGGCAACAAAAGTGATTACATTTTAAATATATATCAATGATCATTAAACGGGATAAAAAATACTTTTTGTTTCTTTTGTTGTTTGATATGGTATATTGATTAGCAGCTTTAACGATTCGAGCCTTTCACAAGAGGCTCGATGCTCGTCTCGTGAAATACTCGCTCATATATGATATAAACGAACTCGAACCGAATTCAAACGTTTTATCAATTTAACGAGTCAAAACCAGAGTAAAGCTTAATGTTTTTGTGAGCTGTTCAAGTTTGAATTTGAGCTTGAAAGTGTTTAAAAATATTGCCGATCATATAATCAAACCAAACTCGAGCATAATTAAAACTAAATCGAACTGAACTGATCTCAAGCAATTTTTTCCATGCTCGAATGATTAATTCGATAGTATATGATATGATGAAGATACCAAACTCGACCATAATTAAACTAAATCGAACTGATCTCAAGCAATTTTTTCCATGCTCGAATGATTAATTCGATAGTATATGATATGATGAAGATACCAAACTCGACCATAATTAAACTAAATCGAACTGATCTCAAGCAATTTTTTCCATGCTCGAATGATTGATTCGATAGTATATGATATGATGAAGATACCATACAATATTTCCCGACTAATTAGGCAACAACTTTCATTAACACAGGACAAAGACCAGGCCTAGGCTTGGTGGGCGTAGAAATTTCACCCTTGGATTTTATTTTAGATGACATTAAAAACCTTATACAACTCACTTCAATACAAGCTTATTTATTTAATTCAAATTTCACCCGATCATACAAGATAATATTATTAACTCACCCGACATTCAATTCCTGGTTTCGTTCCGAGATAAAATGTAAAGGAGAAACAAAAAAAACCTAGGGGTGATACATAGGATTCTAAACGTTAGGTGTTACGGTTTATCTTTTTTAGTTGGAAAGTTGGTTCATCTAATGCAACCAAAAAAAGGCACGTGGGGTTTGTAAAACATCACACCATGAAAACTTGTAATGATTAGGTAACCATTTGTTAATATAACAATTCTACGAAATACTTATCCGCTTTTAAACGACCGACGCGGTTGATAAAAATACATGTAAAAAGACGAGTTAATGATTAAATCTATTAGGATGAATTTCGTCAAGGCAATATTTATGTGAAAGAAAACTCAATTGCAAATGATTACAAAACTAACAAAATACAAAAAAAATAAATATTTAACACAATGTTCATATAACGGTACAATATACTACAACATGCATTTTAGTAGATTGTTAACTAAGTGGTACTAAATTCCCATGTC
Organism: Gentiana macrophylla; assembly: GCA_026214975.1. Taxonomy (NCBI): domain Eukaryota; kingdom Viridiplantae; phylum Streptophyta; class Magnoliopsida; order Gentianales; family Gentianaceae; genus Gentiana; species Gentiana macrophylla. The sequence goes on along the minus strand of CM047812.1, from coordinate 113,556,179 downwards.
ACACACACATATATATAAAGTTGGTCGCCTTTTTTGAATAGTCCTTTGCACTTTTACTTTTTGATGTAAGTATATATCTTCCTTTTGAATAATTCAACTAGACTTTGTCTTTGTTCATGATGATTGTTTATCATATGGATAAATATGTTACGGTATCTCCACTGAAAAAAATTACTGGTTCCACTACAGGTGTTTTGCGGTTATGTTGCATGAATCATGAATACAAGAGCATTTGTAATACTTTAAAACATTTAAAAACTCTATTTTAAAGATTTCAAAAGAAAAAAATAACACTGCAATATTTACTTTATTTTTTACAAGTAAATATAGAATCTGTAAAAAAAAATTACATCTACCGTATTCCTCTAGATTTTGTAATTTTTCCTTTATATCTACAAAATAGAGAATGATCCATTTAATCACATAGATAAATTATGTACAAACGCCAGTATTTAAAACTCTAAAATATACTTAAAAATTGTAAAATAAATTATTTATTAAAAGAATCTAATGCGAGTGCTCGGAACAAAATAAAAAATTATGGAATGTCAGAGGCTGTGGGATACCATTTTGTTATAGAGGAGAAAGCCCAAAAGTCTACTTTTTGTTTGCAATTGCATTTGCATGCAGGCCATCACCACTAGTATCGGTCAGAGATCCCGAAATTTTGTTTAGAATGTTTATAATTATTTTTCTAAATAAATAATTTTTTTACGAGATTTAAAATATATTTTTATACATAAACTGTAGATTTTTTTTATTTTTAACGGGATCCGTGGATTCTGATTAGTAACACCTGCATCTGCCCCGGTCTAGTATATATACTTGTTTTTTTGTTAAATGGAATCTCCACTTACTAAAGCTTTTGGATCTTTGTGAGAGCGGCAAATTAATTTGATGCTCTTAATTTCTCACTTGGTTTCCATATTGCAATAATACTGATATATATAGGCATGCACTACGACTTTTATAAAATGAGTATATTTTACCAACACAAAAAATCACATACATTTTTTTTTTGTTTTTGTTTTTAAAAAATCACATATATTAAATCAAAAGGTTGACATTATTTTTTTTTTCTTCTATTTTCTTTGTACGTTAAATACATTAAATGATTTAGATCATTTATGTGTATATTTCTTGTGGACAAATGATGTGCGCAAATCAATTTCCTTTATAAAACAATTTCAAAGGCATCTTTTACATTTATTTATTTTGTTTTTTAGTTAAATCACAATATATTGACTATTCGATGTTATTATTGTGTTTTGTTTTATATATAATACAACATTTATTTTGTTTTTTTTTAGTTAAATAGCAATATATTGATCACTACTCTGGCCCTAAAATATAAGTTTCATCTCTTATGCTTTTTTACACATTAAAAAAGTGGTTGAATGTCATATATTTGAAGGTTAATATCTAAAATGCCTCTTAACTATCATTAATGCAATAATTGTTGAGTAATGAAAAATGGTTGGATTGACAATAAATTAGGGATAAGATATAGAAAAGAAACAATAAATGCCAGACGGTGAATGTAGGATGACTTATATTATGAACCAAATCTAAAAGTGTAGGATGACTTATATTTTGGAACAGTGATAATAAAATATTCTTCGATTTATAATTTTTTTTTTTGAGAAAATTATAAATGTATTTTGTTTTATATATATTACAACATTGACAACTTAGTCTATAGCATAAAATAACATTTTTCAAATGAGATTATTGAAAAATCAGAGCTGACTTTTTAGTTTTGCACTAAAGCTAACTTAAAATATTACTTACACTATGATTTGACGTAGACTTAACATATAAAATCAACTAAAAAGATATTTTGTTAAAAAAAACTAAAAAGATATTATAGTCGTCTTAATTTAAATATATATAATAAAAATATATATAATTAAATAGTTATATGTTAGAGTTTAAAAAAAATTATGGAGGTCAATGACCACATAACTCAAAATTGAATTCAAGGGTCGAAAATGAACACACATAATTATAATTATCCATGCATGATGACAAGTGTCTATCGTTCATATAAAATTCTTGGTTGGTTCTGAAAAAAAATATTTCTATAATCTCAAACATTTATACGCACCAAGTAAACCGAATTATCCTACGAATAACATAAGCCGACTGCAACAGAATATTAAATTAATCATAAATACATTATGATGGCCAAATTATAAAGAAACAACTTTAACCTAAGCAGAAGACGGGCTTGCTTGTACTTCAACAACGAAAGAATGTCGATCCTACGAGAAATTGGTCAAGATCACAACCACTTTCGTGATTTAGCCCAGGCTCACAAAAGGGTGAAATTAATTATAGCTAGAGAAAATAAAAATGATGACTTTAAAATATATGAATACAAGAATAGTTAAACTATGGTCGAGAACACTACTTTAACACCTTTACCGAATCACTACTAGATTTGAGCTTAAACCGACCAACCGACCAATGGTTTCTAATGAACGTGTTGTTGGTGCAATATCCTAAACTGGTCTCTAGGCGCTAATACTACAACCTAGCTACCCTATATTCGGTTCAACAGTCCCCTCTATGAGATTTAATTGACCTAATATGATTAAGAACTATGAAATGCTCCGCATCCACCGAGTTCACGGCTTAGCTAGAAAAACCTTACCAAGGTACTGCGAAAAACTCGACTAGTTTGTGCATGACAATCCTAAATTTCTAGTTCGCACACTCCCTCGTAAAATACATTTATAGAGTTCAAGTGTAGAATCATGAATTAGGTGATCAAATTAATTCAAGCATTAAGATCAAATTTTAGGACACAACAATTCAAAAGATTTAATTTTTAAGCTCTTCTCATCCCTAGATCATCATTTAGGCATCAATTTTGTAGTTCTATCACATAATTTAGCTATTATAAAGCTTAGCTACTCATAATTGGAAAATCAAAACAAGAATTCAAGAATAAACAAAAGAAAGACATGATAAAAAACCAAAAATAAATTACCAATAACGTTGTAGCAAATCTCCGATCGGTTTGTCAATCCGTAGAGAAGAAATCGTCGAAAGAAACGAACAATCGCAGCTAATCTTGAAGTAATTGCATGCAAGAAAATAATTTTTCTAATGGGTTTTGGAGAAAATAAACCTAAAAGCTGAAGAGCAAATTAAATTCTGAAGAAGTGGCTATAAAATTCGACCTAATTGGCTTTTATAGGGTCAAAATCCGACCCCGAATGGTAAAAATCCGCGCATTCCATGCGCGAGCATGGGGAGAGCATGCGCAAGCATGCTATTGCTGAATGTATATATGCTTTTTCTGCTCTTCCATGCGCGAGCATGCATCAAGACGCGCGCAAGATGCACTCAATTGAACCGCCATCGCATACATGTACACCTTTAGTAATTTGATGATATCTTCACGCCGTAGAGCTCCGATGTGAACGATTCGAGTTGCGCTGGAAAGCTCGCTCAATTCCCTACAACTTCCATGAAGACGAAGGTTCCAAAAAAACGCCTCTAAGATGTCTCAAATTGCATATGAAGTCACAACAGCATGAAAACATCAACGATTCTTGATCCGTTTCAACTCTTTAGCCTCGGGTGCTTGCTTTCACCTCTCAAAATCATCTTTTCATCATCAATAACTCATCTCCCGGGATCCTAATGAACCTATATCCTGCAAATATCAACAACAATACCGCGCATAACTTCCGTAAGATAAAATATGTGTGAAATATGCAATAATTCACCAAAATGACAAGATTTTCGGACAAAGTCATCTTTAACCTCAAAGTGAATGCAATGGTGAAAATAAATCATAAATCACTCAAACTACCCCAAAAGTGCATCAAATAAGTCATAAACGGGAGGTAAAATCATGTAAGAAATGAAACAAAGTTGACTCTCATAACATTATAAAAGTTAATCAACATCCCTAAAAGATCTTTTTTGATTCGCTATACAAGTGCGCCAGAAAAGGAAACAATAAAAAATTAATTAATTCTCTAGCAAACAAAGCCATTTGATGAGCATTTAAATTAGCGTTTTGGTTAACAAACTGATAATGCTCAAATTATCACGGATACATAATGGTGGTATAGTGGATATCTGGCTGTGATAGTGTATAAATGTGATGCTTGTCGGTGGTGCACGGCGGAGAAGGTGAACAATAGTGAGAGTATGGAATTTGGCAGATCGAGTATTGCCTTGCTTATTATTATTTGCCTCTTCTTTACAATGAGCATGTTGAGCCCCTTTTATAGGGAGGGAGCAATCTAGGGTTTTAGCTACAGACAAACAAGTACGGTAATTCTATGCGACGATAATGATTACACGGCGGACTGCTTGACATGGTAGACCTTGGCAAGCTCATGATGTGGCTGCTGGTCGCCGTCCTTGTTATATGGTCGGTACCTTGCTCACCTCTGTGCGGGCTATTGTGTGGCCGCTGATGGGCCTTACATATACAAATGAGGCCGCAGGTCGGCCCCCTAATCCCTCCTGTCAGCTCGCGGGCTTAAGGGTTTAGAGCGTGGCCGAGGCTATGTGATCCTCATATGTATCGTGGGTATGCGGACGGTGGTGGTTGTTGACCTATTCCGCTATTATGGCGGCCGGAGTAGACCTGTATAAGGATATGTTGGCTGAATTACGGTTTAGGCGTATCACAAACCTAATTAACTTACGAACATCAAACATAGCATTACCCTCTTAATATCATGTAATTAATAAATGCCATATATGAATGTTTCACTACCAAAAAAAGGGTCTTTTTTGTTGACAAACTTACAAATAATAAAATTGTCATAAGAGGGTAATTTCTTGAGACTAATTTAGACCTGGCCGGTTCCGGTATTTTTGCCGATTCTGATCCGGCGGGTTCCGGTTCCAATCCGGCGGGTACACGATTCTGCCCCGGTTTAAGGTTCTACCGGATCCGGACAGGCTCGGAACCGGCGGTTCTACGAACCGGACGTTAAACCAGCCGGAACCGGCCCGGAGGACCCGAACCGGCGTTTTTTTTTTTCCAACGTCTAGTTTTTAAATTTTTTTGAATAAATTTTTTTTTTTAATTTTAAAATATCACACACTCATCACCCTATAATACACACCCATTTCATAACTTTGTCCTCACAATTATCTTCTAACTCTCATATTATCATAATATTATCTACCATTATAATATATTTCGGAACGACAAGTGATATGAAAATAAAGATGCTTCCATAATAATGTAGACAAATTCTAATGTCATATTATGTTTGAATATTCAGTGTATTAGTAGTGTGTTTGTATTTTGAATATGAAGAGTATTAGACTATTAGTATGGTGTTATGTAATGTGTATCAAGTGATTCAAGTGTGCCGTCATTGATGTATTGTTTAATTATGTTATGATGTTGCTTAATAAAACGACTTATATATATATTTTGCCTCGATTCATCAAGATATAAAATCAACTATATACATAATATTATAAGTATAAATCATCATAATCACTATATGAAATATACGCTTAATTTACTTACAAATTATTCCACAATTAGAAAATTATGCTTTAATTTAATTACAAATTATTTAGAATATAATTTCCAAGCCTTGTGTTTTTTTAAACTATAGTTATGAAATTAAATATTATATATAGTTTACCAATTATAATTTATTATTAATTTTAACATAAGTTATACAAATTTTCTAAAAACATATGAATTTTTTTTTAACCGCGATCTCGAACTGCTTAGAATTAAACCACCGAGATCCGAACCGCCCGAGAACCGCCAAACCCGCATGTTCCCGAGACCCGACAGAACCGGCTAGAAATTTGAATCGACGGATCCAACCAAAAAAACCGACCCGACAAGAAACCGGCAACGTCTAGACTAATTCCTTTGTTTGTCCTGTCACGAAGGTTGGTGGTTTTTTGTCACAAAAGGTACGACTCTATTTGAAAAATATATGACAAAAGTTTGGCATGGCTCTTCGGTGATAATTGATGAACATATTTTCTATGAAAAAAAACAAGACATTTTTTCTTTTTTTTCTCTTTCGCAAGATATCCTTCTCCTAGACACTGTCAGGCACAAATGGGAAACTCTCCCAACAAGACTTGCTGTCAAAGAAAAAAAACCTCAGAGGTAGCTTTCCATAAATAAAAAAAATACTACATCTATCTCAAAATATAAGCCATCTTAAGAGCTTCTCACACAGACAAGGAAGTGATCAATATCATAAATTTAAAGGTAAATGTCTAAAATATCGCTGACTAATGAAAAGTTGTTGGATTGATAATAAATTAAGCAGAATATGGATAAATGAACAATAATCATTGCATTGTAGAATATATGACTTATGTTTTAGGGACGTGATCGTAAAATAAAAATCGAAATACTAGTAGCTTTTCTTTTGTTTAGGCTTAAAAATCAAGTAGCTTTTTATTTTGTGTGGAAAAATCGAAGTTGCTCAGATAACAATTTTCCCCAAGAAAAAAAAAATCTGAAACTCCGATAAAGCCTAGTCGCCATTGAAGAATTTGTTCGTATCTAGAATTTCTCCTTCATTGTTTCATTTCCTTTTTGTCTTCGAAGCTTTCATGGCAAGGGCATCTCCAGCGGGAGCATGACCCGGAAGCATTCCCCTATTTTGGTGGAATAGTGTTGTTCCAACGGCACACCATTTTCAACACCATTATGGTGCAAAAGCTTTCTTTCACACCAAGATGTTGGGTCGATCCGACACTAAATATCCGTTTAACCTCTCCTTCTTTATTTTTTCTTTTTTTCTTTTCCTTTCTTTTTACAAAACCAAATATCTTGACAACAATTTTTTATGATTTTATTTATTCCTTTTTTTAAAATAATTGTGATATCCTTTTTATTAAAATGATTTTTTTGATTTTATTTATTCCTTTTTATTAAAATAATTGTGATATTCTTTTTGGTTTATTATTTCTTGTAAAATGTTTGGAAATGGTAGAAGATATTTTGTAAAAGGGTATATACTATTTTGGGGATCTATGTCAAAATACCACTATTGAGACAAGGCAAATGTTGGGCTACCACTCAATTGTCAAAATACCATTCTGCTTTTCGCGTTTTAAGTGCTTTTAACCCAAACTAAACCTTAATCGGGAAGGAACCCCAATAGGGGATTTGTGTATCTTATGATCGTGCACATTCATAAAAAAAATGGGAGAAAATCGCGAACCAAAATTGTTTGTTTTTGGCTTGGGTGGTAATATACCACATAAATGGTGGTACTCTTAAAAAAAAATCCCCTATTTTTTTGGCTATTTTTTTTTGGTGAAATGATGTAAAAGATGGTGAAATAATTGGAGATGGCTAAGCATCCTTCGATGCACTATTTTCGGCCTTCGCAGGAAATCTCAGCAGTTTTGTTTTGTTTTTTAACTTTTTGTCTTATACTATGATTATATCGGATCGTGGTTCACCCTGCCTCTTCATCTGCACCGCTTTGGTGCTGCTCCGATGGAAGATCACTGCGGTCCTATGCCTTTGTGCTCCATATGTATTTGAGTTTAGCTGCAACAGCAACCTGGTGTGTAACCTCAATTTTATTATCTCGATTATTGCACTTCTTTATTCAAATGCTTGATTGCTAGTAATTCATGTCGCGAGCTTTGTATCTTTTGGTCTTATGTCATGGATTTGGTTGCATCTCCTGTGAAAATTCTTGTAGAAACTACTTTACCTTTCAAGTTTCTGTCACTTTTTCCTTTCTTTTACTGCCAAATAGTCACTTTTTTTTCTTTCTTTTACTGCCAAATAGTTGGTGGGATAACCTGTATCTCCGTAAAGCTAGAGTATAAAAGTCTTTTACCACCTTGTGTGGGTCACAATAATTTTAAGGGAAACATGATATTATATGTTTGAAAAGCAAAAGGTTTGTATACTATGTCCCGTATGCAGTACTTTGGAAATATGTTTGCGTCCCTTTGCGTAGGGGAGCAGATCCATTCTTCTTTTTCTTTTCTTTTGTTTTTTTTTTTTGGTTTTTTGTTTTTTTTTGTTGTTGTTTTGCAAAACATTTATGTACTATATCAATATATGAATCCATTTAAATATTTTCACATGGATTTTAAAGGTCATTAATTTTAATGGTAAAAGGTATTATTTCTTTTGATTCACATTAATGTAATAGTTGTAAAGAGGTAATGATAATAAATTAAGCAGAAAAGAAATAAAAATGTAATAAATCGCTTTATCGATATTCTAAATCGACTTATTTTGGGTTGTATTTTTCATACTAATTTAAGGGAAAAGGTATTTTTGAATTTTCCCAGTTATCATTCTATATATTGGAATGTAACAAAACCATTGTTTATCTACCAATATTCGTTATTAAAAAAGTGATCTTCAAAAAGAAAAAACAAGGAGAACCCAAAAATATATATATTAAGATTATTTTATGTCTAAAAGAGTGTCCTGGAGCAAAATGATCTGCAACACTAAATATATTACCTTCGCCTAAAATGTAAACTCATAAATTTTTGACTTTCATTCAAAATAAGTCAATTTAGAATATCAATAAAGATTTATTACATTTTTATTTCTTTTACCCGTAATTTATTATACATCAAATATTACATTAATGTGAGTCAAAGGGAATAATACACTTTTACCATTAAAATTAATGACACTTAAAATCCATGTGAAAATGGTTAAATGGATTTATATATTGATATAGTGAATAAATATTTTGCAAAACAACAAAAAAAAAAAAAAATGGATCTGTTCCCCCACGCACATGCCACGCAAAAGGGACACAAGCATATTTTCCAAAGTACTGCATACGGGGCATAGTATACAAACATTTTTCTTTTTGGGCATACAATATCATGTTTCCCTAATTTTAATGGGTTATGCTTTATTAAATTAATGGATTCAAGGTAATTGTTAAAGCTATTTATCAGATTTTAAAAGTGTTACGTTAGTAAGGGCTAAACGAGAATTTTACCACCTTTGTAAATACCCTTTTAACCCAAACCCTATTCATTTCACTTTCCCTCCTATTATTTCCTGCTGCCGAGAGAAGGAAAAAAAAAAAAGAGAGAAGAAAAGAAAAGAGAAGGAGAAGAAAGAATTTCCACCTTTTCAAGAAAAGAAAGCATTTCTAGTTAGACAAAGATTTGGGCCGATAAACTAGTGGGAGCTTAGTTTCGGGATTTTCGATCTTTGAAAAATCATAAATACAAAGTGTTGCTAGTTAGACGGTATTTGGAACCGATAAACTAGTCGGAGTTTTGGTCTTATAATTTGACGATTAGAAAACCGATAGTCCAAGCAAGTAACATCGAACGCCCCACGCTTCAAGAGTAGTGTGTTTACTCACACGAATCGCTAGTTCAAAATCAAGTTTCCATCTAAGGAAAGTCGAGAATGGGAAAGAATGTTTATACGTGTTAGTCATCTAAACTAAGTAGTTTTAAGGCTAAACCGAAAATTAATTGGAAATTAGAGATAAGGAAAGTGATTTCGGATCAATCGACCAATGCATCCTTAAATTTTCTCAAAAGCTAAGTTCTTTGGAAGAACTAGGTAGCTTTGCATTAAACGATAAATAAAATAGACAACGGGCGCTTATTTCAGATAGACTAGTGGAGTGATACAAGGAAATGAATCTTGATTCAATTCTTGAGTATCACGTAAAATTAATTTTCTGCTTTCGGATTCGCTGGAACGAGCGTATTCATTTTCAATAGGGTAATTTGTTTGTCTTATTGACGATGAATATAACATTCGTAGCCAGCGAATCCAAGACTCGCATACTTTTGTTTGATAAAGTCGAACCACTAAGCATTCTTTGAAAAGGTATTAGTAACGCATCTTAAAACTATATAAACGCAAATGGTTTCCGATTTAGATAAACACTTTTTATATACTATTAATTAGTGCATATTCCCAACGATAAGATCTCTCAGACCCGCTTAGGGTGATTCCTATCTCCTACCAAAGGAACCCTGCCTCAAAGAAACAATGCCTAAGTTTCCTTTCAATCGGGAAAGGGTAATAGATTCAAAGAAGTTACATAGCTTGTTCATATTGACCTTCTGGTCGTGATGAAAGGTACAAGCTAGTGGGAGTTTTTTCAAGTAGTGACATCCGTCCGACAACTACTCGAAACTCCAATAAGTTTATCCAAAATATTTGGAGGAAATCTCGATTTCACTGCAGATAGAGTATTCCATACTCGTAAATAGGTTATCGCGTAGTCTTCGGGATCGATGCTCGGCCCGCCTCCCAGGTGGAATGTTTTCACTAAAGGGATACACCATAAATTTGCCTTAAATAGTTATTGATGTGCTACGATACGTCATTGAACTCATTTAAGATATTGGTTGCAAAATAACGGTTGTATTGAAAAACCGAGAAGTCTACCTAAAAGATGCCTACGATTTGTGGATAAGAGTGAATTCGGTTTACCCCACTTCCGTAAATAGAGGCATTTAGCACCGAGTGATTGAAGGTAGGATCGAAATTTTATGCGACACGTTCGTGACGTGAAATATCTTAATGCATTGAGTAAATGTTGGTTATGAAACTCGGAAAATCGAGAGAATGACGGTTATACTTTGCCTAACTCGGTCCGATAGAGTCTATAAATAACAACCTTGGATCTTGAAGTATATGTACTCAAGATGTTACTAATCGATTTGTTCACCCACATCCAACACCGGCGCTTGGTGACAACACTAATAAAAACTACTAAACTAGATCAAGATATCGATCCACCCAAAATGCAGTGGGAGTATGGTTTGTCCATTACCCATTGCAGACCTTACGGTCTATAGGCGCGATTGATGACCTATAATCCTTTGTGGGTCGTGGTAGATCCTCGATCATAGAGGTTGGTTAAAAGCCATAACCCTGTGAACGGAGTATGATACTCCACCTCATTTGAAACTCTTGTAGAACCACCCGAGTATCTCAGCCCAAGAGGAGTAATTGGAACTACACGGAGAAGAGTCGATTGAATAGGAAAGTTTAACTTTCACCGCAAAGTCGAGTAATTTAGAGGTGATTCCCTAAAAGGTAGAGAGGTAACCGCACCGTGATCTCTTACCACTCGGGCTTTGCTTGATTTCGTCGAAAGAGGGAAATAAGGGTGATTCCCTAAGACTTCCTTGCCGAACAACGGAATCCGAATTCATTCGTAATGTATGGTTTTAGCTAAGAACAAATGGCGGATTCGTTACAAAGCGTAAAAATAGGGGTGATTCCTCGGACCTTTTAAGTAGACTAACGGTATCTTAATTTATTCGAGAAGAACCTTTGGCGGGATGCCCGCCATAGCTTATATCCTTTGGGGATTAAAGCAAACCTCCGTGTCATTTCAAAGTCATATATTTTAATATGTGGACTTGACCGTAATGTTGATAAGTCTTTTGTAGAATTGGCATCAATATTAGTAAAGTAGTATGTAGATTAGTGTTTGTGAACGGTAACACTTTGAAACAATTGGAAACAACATGGGTGTGTTATCCAAGTCGAGTCCGACATGCCATCGGGATTCATTCTAAAGGATTTGATTCGCTCAAAATCCGCAAGAATCGATCATTGGCAATCCCATCCATTCACCTGGTTAAGATATTCTTGCATTTATGCAACATTCAACGATGTAGTCTACCCTACCTCTCGTGAATGGTTATCTAAACCTCGAGGATGAATACGAAATGGGATGTTTAGTGAATCCTCAAGTATCTTCGGAGAATGAGGAATAATATGCTAGTATATTCAGTGCAAACTAGAATATAAGTGATGACACCGATTCGACTTTAGGTCGATGAAGGATGATCGTTAAGTCGATTTCGTCCTCGTGTCAATCAAAGGCATATTGATATCGTATCACCGGATTAGATGGAAAGGCGACGCTTGATCCCAAAGATTGACTCAAGCCGACATCCTACCTAATCGCTGTACCAAGTCACACGGTATTCGGATTCCGAGTGCGCCGCCGGTCATCGACCTACCTCATGCGGAGGCATACTCCGTCGTGCTTGGAAGGATGAATTACTAAGATGCGCTTGGAGGTACATATTTGAGGGATTCGTCTCACTTGTTTTGAGCAAGTGGGAGAATGTTGTAGATATAGATAAATAAGGGTGTGCTCTAAAACAATTAATCCACTTGCCTTTCGTGCAAGTGGGAGATTGTAAGGTGTAGTGCCCAAAGACAATTGTATAATTGTTTTAGGACAAAATTAATAATTCATCTTATTATATGCATGTATGCTTATAATTAAGACACTACTCAAAAACCCTAAGTACCTCGCTTATGTAATCACATAACTCGCTTGTATGGCTATACACAAGAGGATCGAGTTAGTGAGATGTACTTAAAAATTAACTTAGTCCGTAGCGCTTATTAATCGAGTATGGGTCTCATGATTAATTTGCTATTAATGCGCCTAACACTTTTAGATGTGACAGCCTTATCCGGATCTGCCGGTAATAGGAGTACCTAGTGGGGCATTTATATATGATGATAATCATATAGTATCGGGACCGATTTGATTTGAGTTCGATATAATTCCGTGAATCGAGAAGTCTTATTGAATCACAAGATGATCATGTATGGATTAATCTTAATCCCGAGATGATCACTGCATTTAACGCTTAGACTAGGGTAGAGTTTGATGTGTTAGTAAGATCACTTCGAAGTATGTGGTCCAACACTTCTCGTTGGCTCTGCTCGAACGAATGAGTGAGTGGTCCGTGCTATCACGAATATGAAATCCATTCCTTCCCTCGGAAGTAGAGAGACAGTTCCCTTATTTGTTGACCCTAGAAACTGATCGATCGGCCGAGTTCATATTATATTGAATATGAACTAATTGATCACTAGGGGGTTAATGGTAAATAAGGATAATATAATATGTTTCGAGAAGGGTTTACGGAAATATCCCGAATCGAAGTGAACAGTCTATGGAGGATTTATCCGTATGTAATGATTATATCAGTGGACGCTTTCGACTCATAAATTGAGTGTAAGTTATCTATATTCGATAGAGTTCGATTTGGGTTTATGGTGGTGTAATCCCGAATTAATAGGTTGGATATAATTATTCTCGTCTGATTTAATAATTTTATCTAATTTATTGTAAATATCGAATACGGGTTCATGGTCCCCGACGTGCGCTCCTAATATAAAGATAATTGATTTCTCGTCGTTGCACTCAATTATAATTAAATAGTTGGATTGGACTATTTAATTGATATGTGATTACTTGTTTAGTTGACTAAATAATTAAATACACTAAAAGACATTTTTAAGACTGACTCTACTTCAAATTGGTGTGTTGACCTTTTTGACCAAATTGGTCAAATATAGAAAATGCGTGTGAACCTTTTTTGATCAAAAGGTGGCGCCATTTTAATGTTAATAATTAGAAAGAAATTAGTTTTCTTGGATAATTATTTGACATGCGATTTATCTTTTATTTGTTAAATGATAATTCATGGAATATTAGATAATAATATGATTTATCCTAATTTGTTTGGGATAATTATTTTATTTATCTTTTATTTGGAAAAAGGATTAATGTAATAATTATCTCTTAATTATTTAATCCTTGGAGGTTAAATTTTACTCTCCTATATAAAGAGAGAGTTCATCCAAGCCTTTTGACACACACTATTCACGTCACTATTCACAAGAGAAATTGGCTGAAAATTTCGGCCTCTATTCTTAGGGTTCGAGTTGGAAAAATCTTCGGGATTTTTCCGGTAGCATATCAAAGAGGTCCGGCGGCGGGAAACACCATCCACCTGGTGTTGCTGGGAGACACACGTTGGAAGGCTGTGGCTTCTCAATCACGTGTTCTTGGAGACCTTTTGTTCTTGGAGTTAAGCACCATAAAAAGGTAGGCTCCTAAACCCCCTTGTAGGATTAGATCTTTTATTTATGTATTTTGTTTCGTTTAGATCTAGATCTGATGTCTTCCGCTGCGTAATCGGGTCAATCTATGATTGATCCGACGATATTACATCTAACAGGCGCTGGAGCTTCTTTTGTTTCAAATGACTCTGCTCAGCAACAAACAACACATCATATGATAGAGATGCTATTGAAGCAGACTATGTTCAAATTAATCATATGCACCCATTCACCAACAAGAAATTTTTCTGTTTCACAATGGCATTTAGGTGTGAGTAATGATTTTTTTTTTTGTTTCACAATGACAGTCAGAGAGCAAAATGTGCATGTATCAAAATGTTTAAGCATTACTCTCTAAGATGTTTATTACTATTAAGAATAAACACTAAGCTACTTGTATGCTGTTAAGCTGAGCAAAAAGCTACGTACCGCCAAATGACACAGAATGGTTGATCACTTCTCCATGGTGGTTTTAGAGTCTCAGCAAAAAAAAAGTATTGTGTGGGTGTGTATTTGTGTATCTCTTCCTCTTGTCCTTGAAATTTACAATTCACTCCTCAGTTCACCTCCAAAGTCTTGGAAAATTGCATCCCTTAGTGTCTCTCCTCGACCGAAGAACGCGTGGAAGATAACCAAAAAGCGAGTATTGATTTTCTGATGGCGCTTCAGTTGAACTGATTGCTTCGCTATGTTATGCTTTATTCTATTTGGCATGTGAGTTTATATACTTTGTTATGCTGATTGTCTAGTCGTCTCTAGTTCCTGTTAACTCATCCTTACATTTTTATCTTGCATAAAGTTTCTTAAATGGGATTTCTTTGAAATCTATGCTTTAATTGTGTGACAGGCTTTATATGTTGATGAGTACATTACAAGTAATCAAAATTGATAGACTTCAGTATTTATGTTTCATTACGTTCTTACGTCTAATCATCATTACAAGGTCATGGATCAGAAGTGCATGTCCCAAAACGGTGTACGTTTTCTCAAAAGCAGAAAACTTGAAAACAATTTTCTGGACATGTTTTTTTCATTTATCTAGTCATCTCACTTGAAAACAATTTTCTGGATTATATGAGATTTAAGACATGCATTGTGTTCTAGGGTGTTCCGAAAGGAACACCAGACAAACAATTGCACCCAAAAAACTTTGTTGGGTGTGCCAAAATGTGAAGATGTGCCTTCCTCTGCTCTGCTGGTAACATTGAATCATTTTCTTTGTGCTATGATACAGTTTTCAAGAATACTGGATGGTGTTTCCTCATGCTGTTACTTTCATTTGATGGTGTTCGTTGAATCATATGCACACATATCTTGCACACATTTTTGCTCTGAAAAGTAGCCTGCTTGACATTTTTTTTGCACCAATGGCAGATATTTAGCAAAGGCTCATGTTCAAGAAATGCGATTCGATGAAGCTGAGGCGTTATGCTTGAAAACTCTTGAAATCCACAGAGTGCACAGTCCACCTGCTTCTCTTGAAGAAGCTGCTGATCGCCGGTTAATGGCTCTTATATGCGAGGCTAAAGGTGAGTACGAAACTTCTCTTGAACATCTTTGAAATAGAAGTACAAATATCATAAAACAAAAGGGATCAAAAGTGTCTTTATCCCAAACTTTTATGCACACAGTGTTTGATGTTTCTTTCTCAGTTTAAATCAATATATGAAATATATTTCTCACTTTTGTACTTTCTTGTGTTTGCTGATTATTTTTTTTTACAAAGGTGAGAAATATATTTCATATTTTGATTCAGCTCTTTTCTAAATTTCAAATGGAAGCTAAGAAGTTAAATACACAGAAGCTCAAACCCTATGTTCCCATTTTTTGCAAGTTCATTTTAGTTCTTGGAGTTTTTCTAACGGGCAAAAGCATTGTACAGACTGGATCAACAACGGAGAGTAATTACCAGAAAGTGACGGCAATGCCACCGGTGGAAAAAATGTGCAAGTGTTCCACAAAGCAGTTGGCCTTGAAGTTGATGATATCAACCTGTTTGAAATAAACAAGGTACTCCATTGCTTCATTTGATCTGTTTAGCTTCCTGTTTTGCTTCAGTCTGAGTTCATGTCTTAGTCCAAGTCTTTGTTCAATTAAAGTTCTGACGGTTTTGTTTAGTAACCTGATGTATTCTTATATGTTTAAGTCTATCAGCGTGCATATGTTCAGGTCCTGCATTTATCCTGTAAGCTTTGTACGACTTGTGCCACTAGTTGCTATTTACAAAAACAGACGAGGTTATGTTTGTGCAACACCAAAAAAATTACTTTGATTAGGATTGCTTGATTATCTTGTTTTGAAATTCTCCCCATACGGATCCCATTTTCCTAATGTTGTAGGGTCTTTTATCTTTCCAGATCCTGGGAACACCTCTTCGTTTGATAATTATTATTATGATTTTAAGTCTTCAGATTGTTCTATGTTCTATGTTGACCTTACGGTTGAATGAATAGTAAATTAGTGTTCATTGCTATTTGCTGGAAGAACTTCATTTAGAGGGGAATAATAGTTCTCAATCAGTACCACCTTTTGGACCAAATCATTCGTTGAAGCATATTTGTTTGATGAACCGACATTACCACCTTTTGGACCAAATCATTCGTTGAAGCATATTTGTTTGATGAACCGACCGTTTATTGATAAGCTGAAATCCTCAGACTTTTTGAATGCTTATAAACTGGTAATTGACTCCTAGGAAAAATACCTAGCCTGGTAGACTTGTCAATACCGGTGGCTCTTACGGCTGCATTTTCAAAGATATTCTGGTCCTTCCGTTCTCAACTAGAAGTATTGAGTCTAACTCCTCCTCGCGCACTCTCACACTCTCTGCTCATTACTTTTATTGCACAGCTAGCACAACTATTAAATTGTTTTTTTCTTTTTGTATGTGTTGGTGGGCTTCCAAAACTAAAAGGGTTGGAAATCACACTCTTATACCGACATTCAAGAATTTGAAGAACTAGTATTGACAATCCTCCTCCAAATTTGTCCAATACTTGACAAATTCAAATTGAGGGTAAATGATCGAGATCCTTTAATTCTTGGTTTTTTCTCTTATCTTTTCATGTATGTTTTTACTGAATGATATATTGTACATGAGTTCCTCCAATCATATATGTTTATTTTGGTTTTTTTGTGTTGATGCGACGGTCTGCCAAAGATGAACTTCCAGAGATGCTGAAACTACACGTAATGACCCTGAATGCATCTGGAATTTCAATAATGTAGTTGTAATACTTTACACAAAACACTAATGCATTACAACTACAATATTAGAGATTCCGGATGCATTCAAACCTTCATTACACGTCGTTTCAGCATCTCTGGAAGTTTATTTTTGGCAGCACGAGACCGTTGCAACTAAAATAACCCAATATATATGATTGGAGGGATCTAATGTACCATATATGATTCAATAAAAACATACCAGAAAAGAAAATATAAGAAAAAAAATAAAGAATTAAGGGATCTTGATCATATACCTCCAATTTAAATTTGTCAAGTATCGTAAGGATTGTTTGGAGGAGGTTCATCAATTCCCCGAGTAGTTTTTCAAATTCTCGAATGTCGGTTAATAAAAGTGTGATTCCCAACACTTTTAGTGGAAGCCCACCAACAGATATACCAAGAGCAAAACTCCTACAAAAGGAAAAAACAATTTAATAGTTGTGCTAGCTGCTCAATAAAAGCCCAATAAAAGTAAGCACAATAAGTCTTATCCATCCTCCATGTGAATATTTTGACTTCGGCATCTAGGTGTTACGGCATTGTGTATCTCCCAGAAGAAGATGATGACATGGCTAGAGTTGTGACATCATCAAGTTTTTGTATTCCGGCTGCCCGATTTACCGTCGAATCGTTAGAGAAAGGAAAGTATGAATCTCGTGAATTTGAGATGAAAACATGTAGGGTATGCTTGGAAGAATTTGAAGGGTGAAAACGCGACTTTGATGCCGTGTGACCATGTTTATCACAGAGGCTGCATTGTTAGATGGAATAAAAGTTGCATCTTTTTTATTTATTCCTTATAAATATATATATGCGTGGTTGAATATTTTGGTTGAAGAGATGGATTGGGTATATATGCGTGGTTGAAGAGATGGATTGAGGTTGATATTGTTTACCGTTAGATATGTTGTAAACCCGCTTTTCGGGTATAGAAATTATGTAAATTATTGTAATTTGAAAGGAATGAGAGAGTCATTGCTCGTTGGTGTCAAGGCCTATATGAGATCCGGGTGTAATTAAATTACACTAACGAGCAATGACACCCGGATCTGTATAGGCCTTGACACCAACGAGCAATGACTCTCTCATTCCTTTCAAATTACAATAATTTACATAATTTCTTATAACTGAAAAACGGGTTTACAACAGATCTAACGGGTAAACAATACCAACCCCAATCAATCTCATCAACCAAAATATTCAACCACGCATATATTTATAACGAATAAATAAAAAAGATGCAACCTCCGTGATAAACATGGTCACACGGCATCATCATGTCTTCACCCTTTTCAAATTCTTCCAAGCATACCCTACATGTTTTCATCTCATATTCAACCACGCATATATATTTATAACGAATAAATAAAAAAGATGCAATCTCCGTGATAAACATGGTCACACGGCATCATCATGTCTTCACCCTCTTCAAATTCTTCCAAGCATACACTACATGTTTTCATCTCAAATTCACGAGATTCATACTTTCCTTTCTTGGCCGGAATACAAAAACTATTATTTTCATCCTCCATTGATGATGTCACAACTCTAGCCATGTCATCATCTTCTTCTTCTGGGGAGATACACAACGCCGCAACGCCTGATGTAGAAGTCAAACTATTATTTTCATCTTCCATTGAGTCTAACACCTTAGTTAGACTCAAGACCTCAACTCGAACGGAAGGACCGTAATATCCGTGAAAATGCAGCCATATTCCCTAGTATTGACATTGACAAGTCTACCAGGCTAGGCTATCAAACTCAAATCCAATGATGGATGGAAGTACCAGTTTATAAGCATTCAAAAAGTCTGAGAACTCCATCTTATCAATAAACGGCCAGCTCAAAGAAACAAAAATCCTACAACGAATGATTTGGTCCAAAATGTGGTAATTGATTGAAAAGAACTATTATTCCCTGTGATGAAGTTATTCCAAATATATGATAATTTACTACAAAGCCGTTCCTTCAATCGTAAGGTCAACATAGAATAGTCTAAGGCACCTCAAAGACTTAAAATCGATCATAATAATCATCAAACAAAGTAGTGTTCTCATGATTTGGAAAGATAAAAGACCATACAACATTAGGAAAGAAGGTCCGTCTGTGAATCACTACAACAACAAGCGAGGTTATGTTTGTGCAACATTTGATACCTTTCATCATTCTTTTACTGTGTTGATTTGTCGCTTTTTAATCTGTAATATTGTTCGTAAGAAAGTTGTGGAGTTTCGAGCCACATAGGAGAATCTATTAAGAAAGTTCAGGAACCTTACACCATAACCAAGTCCTGCAAGAGTCCAAGAGTTGGACTGATGATGAGTATTAGACAATATAGCCCCATCCGTACGCAGCAGGATGGACTGTGCCGTCATTTTATATTAGGGTTTTATATTTATTTTTGTATTTCCGTTCATAGCCCTTGTGGCTCTCTATATAAACATCTTGTAATAGCTATTCAATCTATATCAATAAACAATGCATTTTGATGTTATAATTCTGACATGGTATCAGAGCTCCGATCCTAAACCCTAAATTTTTTTCTCTTCTTCGCATGAATTTCTCCTTCCTCTGCAAATTCCTCTGCTCTTTTCCCTTTTAATTTCTTCCACCCTCAGGCTTGCCGCCGTCGCCACCCTCAGGCTCGATGCGATGACGACTCTCTCTTCCACTTCTAGAAAAACCCTAGCAGCCGCCGCTGCTAGGTTGCCGCCGCCGGATCTTCTCTTTGCCGCCGCTGCGATGACGACTCCCTCTTCAACTTCTGACAAACCCTAGCAGCCGCCGCTGCTAGGTTGCCGCCGCCGGATCTTCTCTTTTCCGCCGCTGCGATGACGACTCCCTCTCCAACGGATTGATTTTATTTTCTGCATGGGTATATCCCAAAATATTTTTCTTTTCTGCATGGGTATATCCCAAAATATTTTATTTTATTTTATTTTCTGCAAGGGTATATCCCAAAATATTTTCTTTTCTGCATGGGTATATCCCAAAATATTTTATTTTCTGCAAGTGGCCTATCCTAAAATATTTTTCTTCTCTGCGCATGGGTATATCAAAAATAAAAACCGTCACGGACACAACAGTTTCAAGCTTCATGTCTGCTGTGTGCTCATGTGTGCTTGAGGGGGCCTATTGGAGATATAATTAAATTTGCTCGTGTAGCTGGATTTGCTCGTGTAGTCGCTGCTTTATTTCCAAGCTTGGTCTTCGCACATGGCACCGCCGTCGCTTGAGGGAGCGTATAGAGACAATATAGCCCCATCCGTGCGCAGCAGGATGGATGTCGCCGTCATTTTATATTAGGGTTTTATATTTATTTTTGTATTTCCGCTCATAGCCCTTGTGCGCTCTCTATATAAACATCTTGTAATAAATTATTCAATCTATATCAATAAACAATGCATTTTGATGTTATAATTCTGACAATGAGCACTACAAGTTTCTTGAAGCATTCCATCTGTTAAATTTTCATTAATTTTATTTTTTAATTTAATGAGGGTATTCCTGTTTAATTCGTTACTTGAAGCTCTGGGATTCTGCTTCTAGGCGTGTAGGTTTGATCATGACTGGAAGAAAATAGAAGATTTTTTTGGTTCAAAAGCTGTAATTCAGGTGGTATTATCTTCTTTCTCGTACAATAAGATTGGTCACTTTATGATCTATGCTCGTGGTTGCACCAGTACAGGGAAAATTTCAAAATTAGTCCCGTAATTTTGGGGAGGTATCAATTTTAGTCCCATACGATTTTTATTGATCGATTTTGGTCCCCTAACTTAACAAAACACATCAATTTCAAGACACTTGTAATTTCCGGCGACTATTTTAAATTTTCCGACCAATTTGCCGGCCACTTGGTCCCAGCAAGCACATGGGGTCGGCTGAAACTTGTTCTACGCACATGAGAGCAAATCATAATAGTCCACATGGCTCGAACAATCTCGAAAATCAGTAAAAAGCCTTTCAAACACTCTCCATTGCACTTTTAAGGGCTGAGTATGGAAATTGCAGAAAAACCTGCGTCCAAAAAACAAAGGATCATTGTTTTCCACACAAGGCACATTCATCGGACATGAAGAAAATCTGAAGAAACACTCTCCCTCTATGTATGTGATATTGACATTGAAAAAGAAAGGACACGTGGCCGGCAAACTGGTCGGAAAATTTAAAAAAAGTCATCGGAAATTACAAGTGTCCTGAAATTGATGTGTTTTTATAAGTTACGGGACCAAAATCGATTAATAAGAATCGTATGGGACCAAAATTGATACCTCCCCAAAGTAACGGGACCAATTTTGGAATTTTCCCGTACATTAATGACATACATACATATACATATATAGTTCAGGTATAGCATTTTCTATGTTTATATATGGTTTAGGTATAGCATTTTATGAAGGAGTGTTCTTATTACAATTATTACTCATCTTTAGGTTCATACAAAAGCCAAGATTGTGCCCTCTTGGTAATGATCAAATATTTAATTGAAACACAGTTGCATGATTAGAAAAATGCAAATAGATAAACAATTTATCTTTTGACTTTTAATTTTTTTTCATAAATCTCCTTCCTTCTTTTAACCTACGGATCTGAATTTTTTGAATGGATGGTTTGACAGCTCCATTCTATCTGCATCAATGGATTCAAGTGCTCTAATGACGCTAATAAAGACAGAGCACCCAAATAAAGCCTTTCACACCTTTTGTTGGCCAATGTTAGTGGTTTTGATAAGATCTGTTGTGAAAATGTTTCCTCAGTATATGTGTGTACATTAGTTTCAGGTGATTCAGGTTGTCTGCCACTGTTTATTCCTGAGTCTAACCTTGTCTTAGTAAATGTTTATTTCGAGACAAATTTGTTTTTTTATTTATTCCTTCTCATTTGTGTCATCTCATATGTTTGCCTGAAAATTATAAGTTGTTGAATAATTTGTGTATATGTTTGGGACTTCAGTCATATCAAAATAGTGTAACATCACGACTTATTGAGTCATGAGCCATTCAAGAATAGACATTGAAGAGCTCGACAAGACAAACATTTTTTTTTTTATTATTTATTTGAACCTCGGGAAATACGAATCCATCTTCATGTGAAGCCCTTGGATAGATTACAAAATTCAGAATGGTTGTTAATTTACCTTTGTCCATAACATTTGAGATACATTTTGATGGAAATTCTTATAAAATTACATCACGTCTGACACTATTAATAATGGTGCATGTATGATTTATCCGATCAGAATCAATTGTGTTAAGATGTGTTGTGACATTTTTACCATAGAAATAACATTCTTTTAAATGAAAAGCAACAAAAACAAAGCTTGTCAGGCATAAACTTATTAATATAATTAATTTTACATATTTGATTATGATGACCCTATATCATGATTAATAAGTTTTACATCATGATCAAATATGTGAAAGGAGTAATGATAGAGGCACAATGGATAAAAGGGCCAAAAAAAAATTTGCTACTAGCACAATGAATATTTCAAGCTTCGCTGGACGAAGCAGTGGAGGCGGAGACGGCGGCTGTTGGGCAGCTGGTCGCTTCCGCTTCTTCTCATAGCTAATCCCCCTAGCTCTCGACTGCACGTCATGAATCTCATGTAGATACAGCCTCAAAGCACGAGCACCAAACGGATTAGTCTCAGGGGATTTGACTGGTGCCCTAAATGTGCTATATACATTATGAGATTATATGAATGTGATCTCATAATCTCACATGTTGTATGTACATGTCGTTTATTGTGACATAATTGTTATGACATTAACATTACCCTAATTAATATGAGTCTTAATATGATTTATGATGTAAAAATTTATTGTGCTACTTTCTTGTTTAACTAGTATATATTTCCTGTTAATTTAAAGTCACAACTCGTGCGGTTCTGATTTTTATCCATATTATTAAGGGTTTATTGGTAAAAAAAGACAATTTGAACCTAGAAATATACAATGAGGATAGTGAAAAAAAAATTTCGGGTAAAAAGGACATGTCCTTATTCCACTATGATAGTGAAACATTAGATTTGAGTTCAGTTCCACTGTAGCAAACAATGAATTTGTCATTATCATCCATTTTATATTTCCACTGTCTGATTCTTAATTTTTCCCCAATTTTTGTCCTTTTAAACCACTGCCCCTATTATTAATATAAAGTAGTGTAATTATCACAACATAGTAATCACAAAGTGACACCACACAAAATAACTAAGGCAAAGTTCTTGCTTGTTAGGCTACTATGAATACAATTAAAGTAACTGCCCGTGATTTAGTCACGTTAGTGGGCCGAATTAGGAAAAGGGTTTGGAGAAAAGGAAGTTCTTTGTATTACAACGCTACAAAAAAGAGAATTGTTTACCTTTAAGCAAATGTTTTTTTTTTGCACGCTATTATCATAATAGTTGAAGTATATTGAGTAACATAATTCATATCATACTTTTGATTATGGTAAAAAACAACATGATAGTGGATGCAAATATATGTTTTATTATTGGTTGTGATACAACTGTTATGACGTTGCCATTTCTATCATTTTAGTCAATCATATACATATCTTCCTCCTCTCTCTTATGTTATAGCTTGTGACATGTAACTTCATCCTCATCACGTATCCCCAAATGCACTGTCAAATCGCACTCCAACAAATTTCACCCTACCATGATTAATGATGAAAAGTGTTGGAGTGCAAGTGGGTGAAGTGGGTCATGCCCTATCAATGGTGAAAAGTGTTGAGTGAAAATTGTTCTGTGCAAGTGTTAGAACCTATGTTTACAAGTGGGTCATGCCCTACCATGATCAATGATAAAATTTGTTGGAGTGTAATTTGGAAGTGCATTTGAGGAGTGCACATATCATTTCTCATCTCTATAATGTTTAAAAGAATATGCAAAAACACGGTTGCCATTTAAAAACTTACATTTTACAAAATATGATTGGTTATTAGCCTTCAACATATAACCTAAAAGAACACCGGTAACATACGCAGGGGGTGAACTCCCCAACCACACACCTGTAACAGACAAACCTGCATGTGCTAATGAATGAGTTGGACTATTCCCACGACGTTAGAATAAGAGAAAACGAATCCATATCAAAAGACGAAGCCAACTCCTAGCAATCGCAGTAACACGCCAATGGATGATAAGTCATCTCCATGATTCCGGATAAGCACACAAAAAGAGAATCGGTATCCATAATGATCGACTGACACCCCAGCTGAGACGCCCACTGCAGGCCGCAATAGATACCAATCAACTCAAGTGTCCCAATCGGATAAACACACTCCACAGCCATGGAAAAAGAGAAGAGATTTCCACCGGCATGATCCCTAAAAATCATGTCAACTGTAGAGCAATCATCAAGAATCGAAGCATCCGCATTAATTATACTTAGCTGCACCATTAAGAGGAGCTACCCAATGCGTCGGGTGCGTGCTCCACCCCCAGATCAATCATTATGTGAACTCACAAGCAACCAGTATTACGTAATAGCGATATATATATATATATATATATATATATATATATATATATATATCTTAGGGTTTGTAATTATTGTATCTGCCGTTTATATCACTAGCTTAGCCTATATAAACAGTGTACATCATTCATTCATAAGTGTGAATAAAAATCATTATATTTTATAAATCAGTTATGGTATCAGAGCCACTTGATTCCTAAAACCTAATTGCAATCTCCTTAAGCCCCGATTCAAAGACGGCAGCCTCTCTCTCCGCTGAATCCATGGCTTCCACCGCCACAAGAAAATCCATGGCGACCCTGCAGCTCCCCTTGCACACTCTCCGCCATCAATGGAGCGAGGCAACCATCATCCACAAAGCGACCGCAACTGAATCACACTACTACTCCGGCAAAGCAGCAGCATTCACACACTCTCCTCCCACCAAAAAAACGACTCTTCCTCTCCCCAATTTAGGAGCAACGCTGCTCCCTCATCGCAGCAACAGCAGCCAAAATCAGCCCTCCCCTCATCTCCACTGCAATGCCCACCTTCACAAGACAAATACAACAATGTTATCAAAGATAATCGCAATATTCACGGCGGATAGCCGCTTCACTCTGACGAGGCAGTGGGGGTGTTTCAGCAGCCGCTGCAATTTTATGCTAATCAGCCATTATCACCGCCAATTTCTGAATACAGCACCTTGAATTTTGTGGTTAATAAAACACGCGGTAAATGTTCCCGTCCTCCACACACCTATCTCGGATTGGATCCCCACTCCTCCTGTTCACCTGCCTGCATCCTCCTCTCCGCCTCCTCCCCCTCAGGCTCTTTCCCCACCACCAACCCCACCCTCTCCCCCCATCAGCTTCGCTGCCTCCTTCCCCACCTTCGAATCATCCTCTAACTCACCCTATGCGTACTCGGGCTCAAGACAATATTCATAAACCCATTCAGAAACTCAACCTTCATACTCAGCTTTC
Organism: Gentiana macrophylla; assembly: GCA_026214975.1. Lineage (NCBI taxonomy): Eukaryota > Viridiplantae > Streptophyta > Magnoliopsida > Gentianales > Gentianaceae > Gentiana > Gentiana macrophylla. The sequence goes on along the minus strand of CM047812.1, from coordinate 113,530,620 downwards.
CTCTTCTGACACTGAACCTACCACTGTCACTCAAGCTCTTAAAAATCCTAGGTGGAGAACTGCTATACAAGAGGAATATGACGCTTTAATGCGTAATGACACTTGGGAACTAGTTCCCCCGCATCATCACTATAATATCATTGGTTCCAAGTGGATTTTTCGTATTAAGCGTAATCCGGATGGCTCTATTGATCGGTACAAGGCTCGTCTTGTGGCTAAGGGGGTTTACTCAACGCCCTGGTGTTGATTACTTTGAGACATTCAGTCCTGTGGTTAAACCTACGACTGTTCGTCTTGTGCTCACTTTGGCTCTGTCGCAGGGGTGGTCTCTGCGGCAGATTGATATTAATAATGCTTTTCTACATTGTCATTTACAGGAAGATGTTTACTTAGCTCAGCCGTCTGGGTTTGTTAATTTGGATCATCCTACTCATGTTTGCAAATTGCATAAGGCAATTTATGGTTTGAAACAGGCACCTCGAGCTTGGTATGATGAGCTCAAGGGTTTTCTTTTGGCGAGTCAGTTTCGGAATGCAGATGCTGATTCATCACTGTTTATTTATAACTCTTGTGGCATAATCATTTATATCTTGGTATATGTGGATGATCTTATTGTTACAGGGAATAATTCCAAGGCACTTGAGACATTTATAGCTCAATTGGGTCGTCGCTTTGCTCTCAATGACTTGGGTTCACTCTCTTATTTTTTGGGCATTGAGGTAATTTACAATTCTATTGGGTGTATCTTGTCTCAGAAAAGATATGCCACTGAATTGTTGGCTAAATTTCACATGGATCGTGCTAATTCAGTCACCACTCCTCTGCCGGCTGATATTTCTAGGCTCACTGCTAAGTCCGGCACGCCTCTGTCTGATCCCTCTCAGTATCGCATGGTTATTGGCAGCCTTCAGTATTTGAATTTTACTCGGCCGGATATTGCCTTTTCTGTCAATAAGCTGTCTCAGTTTATGCATGCCCCTACGGATATACATTGGGATCATGCCAAGCGTCAGACTGCGGTATTTGGTCGACATTGGATCTTGGCCTTCACCTATACCGTGACTCTCTTATGGTTCTTCATGCTTTTTCTGATGCAGACTGGGGTGGTAATAGAGATGATTATTCGTCTACTGGAGCCTATATAGTTTATATTGGTCGCAATGCTATCTCATGGAGCTCCAAGAAGCGTGCTACGATTCTTTGGAGTCCTCTCTCGAGGTGAATACCGTTCGGTGGCCTCAACTGCTGCGGAGCTTAATTGGGTTACATTTCTTCTTCGTGATCTTGGTTTTCCTCCCAAGCAAGTTCCGGTTATCTACTGTGACAACCTGGGCACCACGCAATTTTGTGCTAATCCTGTGTTTCACTCTCGTATGAAGCAACCCATATCAACCGGTACCTGCTCGAAGACCCGTGCACACCGAGCCTTCAGATGTGCCAAAAAATAGTAACAAGATTAGCAACCTCCTCCACTGAATAATGCTCCAACAGGTATGCAAGCACACACCCTTGAAGTCCACGCATAAATTAAGGGCTCGAGACAAAAACTTGAGATTGAATCCTAGACCATACAGCCCACGGAACCACACAAGAACAACATATGGCAAAGATCTTTATCCACTCAATTGCAAATACCACATAGACTATACTACCTACATTCCTTTTATGAAGATGTAAATTCCTTAGCAGGCAATCATGCAAACCGCGTCATAGAAAATGAATAATACGTGGCTTAACTGACAACATCCAAACCTGCGCCACATCTAGACCGGCTTATGGGACGAGTCCACTCTCTCTGAACACATATTATAAGCCATGACGATAACCACTTTTAACGGTACAAAAACCCCTCCTCCATATGCGATTCTCGGGAGAGAGGAATATACAAACTAGCTTTAGCCTCATGATGGTAGAAAGCCTCCCTCACTAAATCCATATCCCAGCCACGCAGGGACGGACCCAACAGCCAAGAGGGGGGGTGCATGGCCCCCACTGAGATCCGAAAATCGACGCGTTTTTATAGGTAAAAAATGTAAAAACACTATTGATGCCCCACTCGCCTTCGAATTTACTCCGCCGCTGCACATGAGATTTTTTTCTGGCCCGTAATTCACTACACCTGATACGGGTGTGCGGATTAATGAGCACATCATCCTTAGCATCCGTATGCAAAAGAGGAGACGTAGATTTAACTCGGAAACCATGTGGCCTGGGCAACCAAGCATGCATTCTGATATATAGATATTAGCTAACTAATAAAAGAATCGCTCTCAATTAGAGCTTTTAAATGAAATTGAAATTTATTCAGTGAAATTTCTCAGAATCTTATTTAAGTAATAGAGTTCGACTCGATATGGTTTTTTTTAGTTCGAGTTCGAGCTCGAGTCGAGGTACTTCGAATAATTAACGAGCCAAGCTCGAGTATTAAAATATAGTAATCGAGCAAATTCATGAGCTTATCGAAACTTCATTAAATAATTATTTAATTAATTAAATTTATTAAATATATTATAAAATATTATTTTTATAATTCAAAATATATTATTCGAGTCAAGTATTAGACGATTCAACTCGATCTTGCCATGCTTCATTAAAAATTAAATGAATTCTAAGAAAATAATCGAGCTTTCGAGCGAGTCAGCTATATCGAATACTTAGCGAGTCGAGTTCGATCTTGTCTTTTATGACTCAACCGAGCTCGAGCCGAGTTTCGAGCCCAAACTTTTTTAGTCGAACTCGAGCTCGAACCCTAGGAAGAATCGACTCAACTCGGCCCGATTACACCCCTACTCCCAATCCACCATGCACTAAGTCACCGAACAAGGAGGGACCGACCATCAACGAGACTACTACATAAGATAGGGAGAGTCATTTAGGCACCACCCTCATCCACATAAATCATCCACACAACACTTTATAACCACACATTTTAACTTTTAAAAAAAAACCAAAAAAACCACAAAAATTCTGGACCACAAATTTCAATTTTTGATGGACCGGTCCACATAATTTCTGTGTCTTTATCATTTTCCATAAGAAAGAGGGTCTCAAACCTAATTCCATATCCCACTTTAAACGGTCAGTTATAAATTTTTTTTAAAAAAAAAAAGGAAGAAAAAAGAAGGCAATAACGTTCATTCGAGATGTTTCCTCTAACTTGTGTTATATTTCATTGAAGGTGGACATTGTGTTTCTTGTTCATAATGCAAAACAACTCTTTTTGTCACATATATAGTTTCATTTTCTTATGATCAATCAATTATTCCATTGAAAATTAAGTCTCCAATTTTCATGACTTAATTGCTTACCTACCCATTCACTTTCTTCAAGTCTTCACTTTGCTTGTTACCCACGCCTCTGCACATAATTTTTAAAACAAAATAAAAAAATGACACACACACACACACATTATATATAGACCATTCTAATTTCTACATCTTCCACAAAGCCATAAATTTAGAACTTCTTGTAAACTCACAACACAAAGGAAAAAGAAAATCTTTTTTTTGTTGTTGTTTCTTTAATATATAGTTGAAGGCCTAGCTAGAAATTAATAACAGATCTAGTATATATCCATGTCGATAGCTGCAGCATCAGGATTGGCAGAAATATATGTGATGAAGAAGCAATACAAGGAGAAGATGAAGAAGATGGAGAATGATGGTACTGCAGTAAGGAATAATGCTATTGGAAATCAAAATAATCATAATTCTTATTCTTCATCTATTGGTTGCTTTTCGGGGATGTTCAAGAAATCGTCAATAATACACCCAACTCCTTCTTCATCTTCTGGTGTGTCCTCTTCAGCTTCGGCTGTTTAATTAAGTTTGGAACTAATTAATTATTTAAAGGTTGGTTTACTATATATTTTGTATAGTTAACTACTCATAGATTGTTTGATGCGATTTATTATTATTGGTGAACTTTTGTTGCAGTACAAAAGAAATTAATGTATCACTAGTCACTACTTGTGTAACCAGAATTCGAAATTTAGTTTAATATGGAATTCGAAATTTAGTTTCATGAATTTGTCGAGTGAATTTGATTGTCCCTTTGTTATTTTCCGGTGATTTTATACTGATCCAACCATGCTATATATGTCTCCATTTTTTCAGAGAAATAAAGGGCAAGGACGAAGCCAGAATTTTATACTCAAGTGGACTAGTAAAATATGCCATGATGATCGGACGGACTCTTGACATGTATGTTTCAATGGATTCTGTTCAAGGACGGACCCAAGCCAGGATTTTAATTGCATATAACTCACTCCAACACAATTAATTGTCTTAATCCAAATTCACCCGATCAGTATAAATATAGTTTATTAAGCGCACCCTACAATTCTAATTCCTGTCCCGCCCTTTTCTGTTGAATGATATAAAATATTTTAATTTGACACGTATAAATATTTATTTTGGGGTGAAATTAACCCCATAGAAATCTACAAAGCTCCGTCATTGGCTAGGTGTGCACGACATTTTCAAAAGTGAATCAAATTGATTGAACCGATCGAAGCGATAATATCTGACCGTTCAAAACTATTAAAACCAAACCAAGATTAGCCGAACCAATCCTGTATTTAATATGATTGATTTTAGTTTCATATTTTTCAAACCGACATATTTGGTTCAATTTCCAAAATCCTTCAGTCTACCGCACCTCAAACCAAGGTCTTATATCACCCTCGGTCTTTGCTCTAGCTCTTTTTAACGTCCTGCCTTCTAGTTTAGGCTTGCTTACGGTCGTAAGCAACATGGCACACGAAAGATTCATGATGTACTCAAATGGATGGAGGAATTAATTAAAGTACCAACAATGGTTTAATGGAACTAAACTAAACCGTAAACACCCGACATTAATATTCGCTTCAATGGTACATACGTTAAAATATAGGTATACAATTTAAAATATCATTTGAATATCATTAATATAATGACCGTAAAATAATATAAGTTATTAGATAGAGTTAAAACAACTTGACCTTCTTGTCTTGATCTAGCTAAAAGGGCAGATCCATTCGGTCATAGACCTTTTCAAATTGTTATTATTTAATTGCTAATTAAGCATCATCGTGTGCATCATGCACCTTTTAAGCAACATTTGAATGCATGGGACCAGTAGATTAATTGACATCATTTTGTCCACATCCCATTAGCTCATTACTAACTGGTAGATTAAAATGCCGAATAATTAATTTGAAATATATGTATGTATTATATATTGACAATGGGAATTAACTATATAAATCATTTTAACTTAAGTAATGGGTGCTTATCCAGGCCAACTCAATCCTACATTTAACCGGTCAACATATATATATATATATATATATATATATATATATATATATATATATATATAAAAAAGATTTTTCAACATGATGCCTCGGAGTTCTAATTGAATAGTAGTTATTAAAAAAAGGAAAAATTAGTTTATAGTCCACTTTTTCCCACTTAATTAAGTGTTAATCCAGCTTCAATTTTTTAGTTGCATTAAGGACAAATAAATTCCACCGGACGAATATACCCTTGTCTTCCAATTTGCAGCTATCTTCGCTATTCTGTCCAACAAATCAGATGGGGAAAAGTTGCCCGCCCCTCCTGCAGCTGATATTCCGTCCACTAGCCTGGGAATTTTGGGTCCTCAAGCTTTGACAGATGTTGTTCCTAACTCAGCCGCATCGGCATATCTCAGTAGATGAGGTGTTTGAAGTCAGAAATTTGCCGGATTATGGAGGAGAAACAATGGCTAAGCAGATTCTTGGTGTTCAAAGCGAATTTAAAAATGGCGCAGACAAGGTGCTCGAAAGAATGACCATTTCAGTTGCAACAGGTTTGCAATTGTTTCATCCGAATTACATCACAGAAAGAGAGCATTTTTGCTAGATACAGCTGGAATCACATTCAAAATTCATGTTTTAAAACCACGGCATGTTGGCTACTTTAATTTACCCATTATAATTGCGTTTGAGTTAATATTATGAGTGTATGTGCTGGTACAGGTGGTGTATTTTACGAATTCTAGGACAGAAGCAAATAAATTAGCAATCTTGATGGCCCGGTTATACACTGGATATCATGATATTATAGCCTTGAGAAATGCATATCATGTAAATGTTGCTGCAACAATGGCTTCCACTGGGTTGTGTAACTGGAAATTTAATGTTATGCAGGTATAGTATGGTTATTTTTTCAATCCAATGGCATTATGCAAGGTATAATTAAACCTCAAAGCTTATTGCCGTTTGAGGTTTTCACATAGATTAACATATATTTGTTAACAAATGCTAAGATGAAAGTACCATGTGATTCTTGGAACTCAGAGAAGCTATTTCAATGAGAAGTATAATATTCTGCTATGTCCAAAAGACATTTCATATTATAGCCATTCTTGTTCATAACATGTGCATATATTTTTAGCTACAATTCGCCTTTTATCAAACACCTTTGAGCAATATAAGATAGAAACAGAATCATCCTTATATAAGCCAGATATGTGTGCCTTGAAGTAGTCACTTGAATTAAGCCTTAAATGATCACGACATCGATCATCGATAGTGATCTCGATCTCATGTTAGTGTAAATCTTTGTGATTAAATTCGGCTTCCAAATACTACGTCGAAAATGTATCAATTGAGGTCTCAAAATGAACATTTGGGAGATACCCGACACGTGTTCGACGAAATGCCATTTGAACCAAACATAGGAATTGGTAGTCATGAAGCATTGGTGCTTCCGGTTGTTGGTATGCTGAGATTATTTGGTCGTGAAAATGAGGCAAAAAAGGTTAGTTTAATCATCGATTCATCCAAGCCACGGATTGAGGGAGTAGCTGAGTTTGTAAATACGGAAAAGTATGAAATGACTACTTCACATGTCATTCTTGTTTCCAAGCTTGATATTGCATTTTTGTTCGGAAAGATGTCGATGCTTATATTCGATCCAGGGGGTAGATCCTTATACCGTATGGGCCGTCATTCGTTCAAGATTAGTGGTTATAAGCAAGATTTTGATTTTGGGCTAATATGCTTCATGTTGGTTCTACTTATGCTATTGGCGTTGTTAGATTTGGGGGACATAGACCTTGCAACAAAAAACCGAATGAAGAGTCCTTTTGAGCCTGATCATCGATCATCGACATCACGACATCGACATCGACATCGACATCTGTGTGCCTTAATGCAATAGATAGGGCTAGTTCAAAGGCTTACTATGTGCCTTGGCGTCTTTGAAGTTTTTGATCTACATTGTATCATCATGTAATAGATAGGCTAGTTCATAGGCTTCTCGAACTTGTAATTCAGCACCTTGTGAATTCCGGGCATGATAATTTAGTTCTTTGAACTAGAATATCCTTCTTATAATTTGGCTGATAGTTCAGACTGTTTGAGACTTGTATTGATCTTCTATGTATTACCTTTTAGTCCGATGTACTATTGTACTAAACTATAGTCTGTTGTAATCGATCTTCTATGTATTACCTTTTAGTCGATGTACTTTTTAGGCTTAATTCAAGTGATTAACTCATCGAACCTCGCATGTTATAAACACCACACCTTAATCAAGTTATCTCATAATGATTCTATCTCTTGAATTGTATCATATAAACCAATTTAACACGGTGTGTTAGTGTATCTGGATTTTGCATTTGGAGAATGATCTTTATCTCTGGATAAAGACCTTACAGCAAATTCAGGTGATTAAATAGCTTTGATGATGGTAAATAGAGACTAAACAAGCAGAAATCCTGTTTTTTTTCTTTATTTTTCATGTTGTTAACTGATGTACATATTGTACTAAATCTATAGTTTGTTGTACTTGCTATTAATCTGCTGAGTTTGTTAACAGTCTGGTGGAATGTTCTCTTGCATATTCTTGTATAATCGATCATCGATAATCGATACTACGATCATCGATCATCGATACTCTACGATACTAATCGTCGATCTCGTGTTAATGTAAATCTTTGCGATTAAATTCGGCTTTCAAATACTACGTCGAAAAGGTATCAAACGCGGTCTCAAAATGAAGATAAAAAAAATATGAGCTTTGTTGAAACAATTTTGATGATCGGTGTTCTAAATCAAAAGTTACTGATCGTTTATAAGAAAAAAAAAACGCTCCGTTAATAAAAATATTTTTGTCTTTCAAAATATACGTCGGAAGGAGTATCGTATTTGCGCTCAAATTGAAGAGCAAAAAAAAAAAACATGAATTTTGGTGAAAAATTTCGATGATCGGGGTTGTAAATCAAAAGTTACGGATGTTTGAAAAAAAAAAAAAAAACGAAACAAGCAAACAGATCAACGATCGATATACTCATGTGTATCATGTAGTGAGGGCGCCAGCGTGAGGTTATTTTTGTCCTTATGAAAATGTTTGTCATTTCTGTTAAAAAAATATATGTGTCTATTTATTTATTTAAATGCAAAAAAGAGACTTTTTTCTTTATCTCTTAAAAAAAAAAGAGATGGAAGGAAAATGACAAAAATATTTACAAAATGAATAAATAGAACACACTTTTTTTTTAGTTGGAAAAAGGACAAAAAAATTTCAGACGGACAAAAATACCCCTTAATTAAAGGGACGCGCGCATATCACTGGTTTCTTCCATTTCTGTTTCAGATCCGCTTCAGGTTTTTTTCTTTTTTATTATTATTTTTCTTCACACGCTCGTAACTTTTTATTTACAACTCTGATCATCGAAATTTTTTCACCACAATTCATGATTTTTTTTGCTCTTCAATTTGAGCCCAAACACGATACACTTCTGACGAATATTTTGAAAGACAAAAAAATATTTATATTAACTGGAGTGTTTTTTTTCTTATAAAGTACCGTAACTTTTGATCTAAAACACTGATCATCAAAATTGTTTCATCAAAGTTCATATTTTTTTTTATCTTCATTTTGAGACCGCGTTTGATACCCTTTCGACGTAGTATTTGAAAGCCGAATTTTATCGAAGCTTTTACACCTACACATGTTACTGTATTACTGTGTCACACAGTAACGATAACACAGTAAATTCTGTTATAAACCTTGATGCAGATAATATATGTATATCTAAATTATATCTAGTTCAGAAAAGTACAGCAAAGCAATAACCAAATTGCAGATTCAGGTTTGCGAAAAAAAAACTTTAATATTCACAAAATATAATTATTACAAAGCAAGTGCTTGTGATGCAAAACTTTACAGCCGATTAAATATATAAATTACAAGCACTTTAAACACAGCAGGCTGTCCAAAAAGAAAACCGTTCGGCAAAGACTAATGCAATAACTAGTACAACAGAACAAAAGTGCAGCAGAGTACAATATCAGTCTGACCAAAACCAAGGCTGAACAGAGTACAAAGTAACACACCAACAAAGTAACACACTAGTCGATTTTTGTTCTCAACAAAGTAACACACCAACAAAGTAATATACTAGTCTATTTTGTTCTCAACAAAGTAACACACCAACAAAGTAACACAATAACACACAAACAAAGTAACACACTAGTCTATTTCTGTTCTCAACAAAGTAACACACCAACAAAGTATTTTTGTTCTCAACAAAGTAACACACTAGTCTATTTTTGTTCTCAGCAAAGTAACACACCAAGAAAGTAACACACTAGTCTATTTTTGGTCTCAACAAAGTAACACACCAACACAAGTAACACACTAACAAAGTAACACACTAGTCTATTTTTGTTCTCAACAAAGTAACACACTAACAAAGTAACACACTAGTCTATTTTTGTTCTCAACAAAGTAACACACCAACATTGTAACACACCAACAAAGTAACACACTAGTCTATTTTTGTTCTCAACAAAGTAACACACCAACAAATTATTTTTGTTCTCAACAAAGTAACACACCAACAAAGTAACACACTAGTCTATTTTTGTTCTCAACAAAGTAACACACCAACAAAGTAACACACTAACAAAGTAACACTAGTCTATTAGAAAGCTTAATGATATGAACCAAGTAAAAAACACAATCAATCTTCTATATCGTTGACACAATGAAAGCTTCTATACCGTTGTTCATGGTGTATAATGGATTAGTTAATATGGATCCCACAAGTATGCCAATCACAGAATCCAAAATCCAAAATTCATCAATATATGGGACATGCTTATTAACCATTATCAAGCCCCGATATTTCCAACATCCCAATCATGATGTTATTAAAACATGGTCACAGACAAATTAATGATTATGAAATAAAACACACATTATACAAAAACTTCACAGGATAGAGGCAAATTAAATGGCATTTGGCATGGGTAGAGTTAACAGGCAGTGACTCTGTGTGCCCTTAAATTATGATATGCATAAGTCCCATCTGTTAAGAAATTCAAACAATTATCTCAAAACTACAGAAAATTAGCCATGTTAAACTTCAACCCATTCTGATTTCTGAGTAATTCATGCTGAATATCGTTCTTGGACATTTCATCGAGCACCAAAAGTGCAGAATCCAAAGAACCCATGTCAATCTCTTCAATACCATGTGGAATCCATGATACAATCAAAAAAATTCAAACAAAAAACAGAACTGGAAGAACTTGAAGTTCTAATAAAACTTAATGAACTAGAAGAAGAACTTGAAGAAGAAAAATTAATGCTCTGAAGCCGACCCAATTTCATGGATTCTTGATTCTCATTCACCTGAATCTTTCTCCAACTTCTTCAATCATGTTTTCTTGACCAGAATTTTCTGGGCATGTGCATTTGATGCACCCTCCGAAATCGGGTCACTGTATTTTCGTTCATTGCTAGCTCCAAACCTCGAAATCTTCAATTTCATGGCTACATGATAATTAATCGCTTTGTAGCATTTCTACTAATGAACATACATACATGGAGGGAGAATCGACGGGCAAAGAAGCGGCCGGGAGGAAATCAATAGGTGAATCGATTTGAAGCCGAAGGGGAAATCAATTAATTGATGAATTCGATAATGATCTAAGATTTGGTGTCGAAAATGGAGGCTCTGGTAGCAAAGGTTACTGAGGCGTGAGAAAATGGGATTTTGACTGTGATCAAAAGAAAGGGCAAAATAGTCCGAAGAAAAATATTTTGTCTTTAAATCAACCAAAAAAAAATATAAACTGGATTAAAATTTATATACAGGACGGAAAGTGGATTAAAACCCAATATTCCCTTAAAAAAATGAACCGTCTTCTTGTAACAAAAAAAAAATGGCAGCTAGTAACTTATAAAAATAATGCTAATTTCACAACAACAAAAAAAATGATTAAGATACTTTTACATTATTGTTTATGATATATGACATATTAATTGATACAGTATAAGTTTTTTAAAAATCAATATCAAATATGTTATACTAGCATTTCCGTTAAATAACCTCCTATGTTTTTATATCATTATTATATTATCGTGGCCGTTAATAATTATCCTATATGTTTCTTGGAACATGCTGATTTTTCATTGAAAGTGACATTATATTTCTTGCTCAGAACGCATTAATAAACTTTCTTTCATTTCATTTTGGCCTGATCAGGTCAAATTAAGAAGATATCCATTGAAAAGTCTGCATTTTTCTTAATTTCATGACTTAATTACCTCTTTCTCGAAATAAGTAATCTTTCCGTTTCAAAATAACTGAACCATTTGTCATAATGTTTTGTTCTAAAATAAAGCCAATATATTTCCAAAACAGTATTTATTGTTAATTTTCATATTTTATCCTTATTTAATATTAGTTAAAAAAATACTACATTAATTATATCATAATGATTTTTTAGTCATTACATTCTTAAATTTATAGTATTAAATCACATTTTTAATAAACGTGTTTTGAGAACGAGAGGGAGTAAATAAATACTTTACCTACCCGTCAACTTAAATAATTTCTCAAGTCTTCCATTTTCTTGATACCCACGCCTGCATTAAAAACACTATAAATACATGTACACCATTCTACATCTCCAACAAACAAAGTCATAGTTTTCTGAATTCTTGAAACACACAACACAAAGGGAAAGAAAAGAAAAAAGGGAAAAAAATAGTATAACCATGTCGTCGATAGGTGGTTTAGGATTTGCAGAAATATACGTAATGAAGAAGCAATACAAAGAGAAGATGAAGAAGATGGAGAATGATGGTGCAGTTTCAAATCCTCTAATTAGAAATCAAAATAATAATAAGAATTCTGATTCTTCAATTGGTTTCTTCTCATGGATGTTCAAGAAATCGTCATCGTCGATACACCCAACTTCAACTTCTTCTGGTGTGCCCTCTTCAGCTTAATTAGATTGGAAGATGTTACTATTAATTACTGATCGAGAGATTGTTTGATTTGATTTGATTATTGTTGAACTTTTGTTTGCACTTCACAAAATTTTATGAATTTATTTTGTTTGGAAACAACCTTAGCTTGACATATTATGGAGTTTAAATATTGTTATTGTAATGATTAATTTTGAAAATCATTTAGATGCAGCTTAGGTAGTACCAAATTATGTGTAGTAGACTAGTAGTTTTTGGATGGTGGACATATTTAATTTACATGACTAGAACAACTATTGTCCAAATCCATTTGGTACAATTGTTCTTTCCCTTAAACTTAAGTGTCAGTAATGTGACTTAAACTCTACATTTGGTGGAACCAATCTGAAGACTCAGCTGTGTGATGGGCAGCTGAGAAGGGTATTCAATTCTGTGCGTCGGTAGGGTGGAGTCTCATCGAGCTTCACATCGGCAGGTAACTATCGGCGGGGTGATAGTCTGCGAGTACTAGAATCTGAAGCAGGTCCCACATCCGCAATTCTGCATTATGTGATGAATATACAAAGGTCATTAAAAGGAGGACACGTGTAGGGGTATTTATGGTGCATCGTGACAAAGATTCCTTGCGGCTAGGGTTTAGGGATTTGTGCCTATAAATACAGCTTGTTGTCTCATTAATCATGTGTGTTGAAATCAGTAAATTCAAATGCATAATAAAATATCTCTTTTACGCCCGTGGTTTTACCTCTCCCAATCGAGGGTTTTCCACGTTAAATCATGTTCTTCTTGTTTCATTATCTCCTTTGATTGTTTATGTTTGATTGCTTTTGTTTCGCTTTCTTGCATCCGAAGTTATCTCCATCCGCTTTATAACAAGTGGTATCGGAGCCAGGTTACGAGAAAACAATCAGCACGATCAACTTCATCTTCACCAAGACCTTCACAGAGTGCTAGGATCTCGTGATAAAGTTGTGATTTTTAGCAAGAAAAGATGTCGTGATGAAACGTAAAAATCGATAAATTTACGAGGAAGGAGCAGTTTTGGTCCAGGCAAATCAAGATCGTGCAATCGTTGAAACAAAGCAGGTTTGTGGAATCCTTTATCCGACAAACCAAATACAGTGCGTGCAGATTATGCCACCTGGAAGAGAAAGCACATTCAACCATCATGTTGTGCTTATCTGATGATGTTATCACCGAGGTTCTTTGAGGAAGACACCGCACCAAGTTGTGGAAAAACTTGAAAGCTTGTATATGACCAAGTCAACGACCAACAAGTTGTTGTTGAAACAGAGGTTGTTCAATTTGAAGATGCATGAAGGGAGTCCACCGAGGGAACATCTTGACCGGTGAACACAATATTACTTGATTTAAGGAATATTGATGTTAAAATTGAAGATGAAGATGCAAATTCTAATCCTGTTGGTGTCATTACCGGCATCATATGAAAACTTTGTGCGATCTTTCATAGTTGGAAAGGATACATGAGCTTTAGAGGATGTGAGGTCCGCCTTACATGCCAGGAGCTTAGACACAAGGTCTTTGGACAGACAGTCAAAGTCAGGCTAGCTAGGCTAGTAGCTAGCGAAATAGTGGAAAAGGATATGGACGAAGAAGAAAAAAAGAAGTGCAGGTCCAAAGGTCCTAAGTCTACTGATGTCTCAGTAATTATTGTAAGAGCGGGGACATTGGAAGTCCAATTGTCCAAGGAAGAAGAAACAGCGGGGAAGGCAGTTCGCACAATGGCCTTGGCTACTTGAGCAATCTGATGAGGATCTGGTTCTAGTTGCGAGGATTACACACACCACAATGATGTGTGATCTCGGACTCTGGAGCATCCTACCGTATTTGTCCAAATAGGAGTGGTTTTCTACTTATGAGAAAATGGATGGTGGTCAAATCTATATGGCCAACAAGAAGGTTTGCAAAGTTGTGGAATTGGCTCAAGAAAGTTAAGGATGAGGATGGTAAATTTTGTACACCGAAAAGATGTAAGACATGTTCCACAGATGACCAAGAATTTGGTATCTCTCGATCTCTTGACAAACAAGGGTTCAATTTCAAGGGTGAAGGTGGACAAACAATGTCTTCAAAGATTCGATTGTAGTCCTCAAAGGCATCAAGAGGGAACCTTGTATATATTACAAGGATCTCATCAGATCTGCACTTCACATTGCATCCTCGGCTGATTCACCGGGCCTCAATGAGACTCAATTGTGGCACACGAGACTAGGTCACGTGGGTGAAAGGGTATCTGATTCTTTCTTCAAGAGGAGTTTTCTTGGGGATATAAGGTTAAGAATCAAACTTTTGTGAACATTGTGTGTTTGGGAAATTACATAGAAGTAAGTTCTCGGCGAGGTTGCACAACACAAGGGCATCACTTGATTATATCCATTCAGATCACTTGGGGTCCATCAAAAGTTGAGTCATTAAGCGTCACAGATATTTTGTGTCATTCATAGATGACTATTCAAGGATGACTTGGGTGGTAATGATGAAGAACAAAAGTGATGCATTTAGTAACTTCAAGCGTTGGAAGGCCCTAGTGGAAAATCAGCTTAGGCAAGAAAATCAAGAAGCTTCGTGCTGAGATAATGGTCCGAATTCTGGACGGATTTTTTGATTCATTTTGTGCAAATGAGGTATTGCTAGACATCATATCATAAGGAATACACCTCAAAGAGAAGAAATGGTGTAGTGAAAGGATGAATTAAACTCTACTAGAGAGGGCAAGATGTATGCTTTCTCAAGTCGGTTTATCAAGGAGATTTTGGGCGAGAGGTCATGTTAAGACAACTTGCTACTTAATCAACAGAGTCCTCACACAGAATCAATCTCAAGACACCATTTGAGATGTGGTCGCAAGCAGCTCGCCGACTACTCGATTCTAAGGGTTTTGGAAGTACAACTTACTATCATGTTAGTGAAGGGAAGTTGGAGCCAAGAGCCAAGAAGGGAGTGTTTGTGGGGTATGGTGATGGAGTGAAAGGATATAGGATTTGGTCATCGCCAGAGTCCGAGTAATCCTCGGCAGGGGCGTTGTGTTTGATGAAAATTCTATGTTAAACTCATCAGATGGGGAGGTCTACTGAGTGCAAAACCGATCTTTGAAACTGATAGTGTTGAGAAGCAGGTGGAGCTTCAGTGGAGTCTCTTGATATGCAACAATCGGTGGATCAAAATCAACACTATACTTGATCTGATAATGAACCAGAATCGATCCAAGCCACCTCATCAAACTTCAAAGAGAGCGTCATACAAACATTGATCAGCAGAGTCTAGCTGCCAGCAGGCCTAGAAGATCTAATGTTGGGATACCTCCAAGGAGATATGGGTATGATGATTTGGCTGGATATGCACTCCAAGTTGCAGAGGAGGTAGAGGTTGCTGAACCTACTACTTACAGGGATGCAGTGACATGTACAGAAGCATCTCAGTGGCATGCTGCCATGGGAGATGAAATGGAGTCATTGTTGAAGAATCAGACTTGGGAATTGGTCAAACAACCTACTGACAAAGGAGTTGTGACTTGTAAATGGATTTTCAAGAAAAAGGAAGGAATAACAAAGCGCGTAAGTGGTCGTATAAGGCACATTTGGTTGCAAGAGGATTCGATCAAAAGGAAGGGTTGACTTTGATGAAATATTTTCACCATGGGTCGACACACACTTCAATCAGTGTGTTACTAGCAATGGTGGCACATCAGATCTCGAACTTGAGCAATTAGATGTGAAAACTGCTTTTCTACATGGTGAGGTGGATAAGGAGATATACATGACACGGCTGAGGGTTTTCAAGTTCTGGAAAGGAAAATTATGTTTGCAAGTTGAAGAAATCATTGTATGGTTTGAAGCAAGCTCCAAGGCGTGGTATAAAAGGTTTGAACAGTTTTATGCTTCAGCAGGGTTACAACAGAAGTCCTTATGACTGTTGTATACCACAGTCTGTTGAAAGATGGATCATATATCTATCTTGTTCTGTATGTGGATGACATGCTGATAGCTGCAGCAAGGAAGTCTGATGTTCAAAATCTGAAGAACCTTCTTAGTGCTGAATTTGAAATGAAGGATTTGGGTGCAGCCAAGAAAATCTTGGGGATGGAGATCTGGAGAGATAGAAGTCAAAAGAAATTGTTCTTGTCTCAGCAGGGTTATGTGCAGAAGATATTGGCCAAGTTTGGGATGTCTGCTGCAAAACCAATAGATACTCCTATGGCATCAAATGTTCATTTGTCTGTTTATGCTTCACAGTCAGCTGAAGAGAAGGAGTATATGTCAAAAGTTCCCTATGCTAATGCAGTTGGCAGCCTAATGTATGCCATGGTTTGCACTAGGCCTCGATCGCTCGAGCAATCGGTGTTGTCGATGAGTTTATGGCTCAACCTGGAAAAGAACACCGAAAGTCATTAAAAGGATATTCGTGTACTGAGAGGTACAAATCGATGTTGGTCTCATTTATGGGGTGATATCGGTCCAGTCACAGAGTTTCTTGTGATCTTGATTATCGCAGTGATGTTGATGATGAAAATCAATGACTCGGGTATGTGTTTACATTGGGAAATGCCGTGGTCACCGAAAGCTACTCTTCAGCTACTGATGGCCTTATCAACTCTCACCGCGGAATACATGGCTCTTCTTGAAGCAATGCTAAGGAAGGTATCCGTGAAGGGCTAGTCGTTGATTTGGGGTTGCATCAGATCAGTGATATATATTGTGACAATCTTAGTGCAATATGTTTAGCCAAGGATCAGGTTCATCATGAGAGAACCAAGCATATTGATGTCAGGTATCATTTCTTGAGGAATGAGAAGAGGGTTGTAGTGAAAAATATTGGCACAAAGGAGAATCCTGTGATATGTTCACTAAACCCGCCAAAGAGAGTAAGTTCCAGCTTTGCCTGGACTTACTGAATATTCAAAGCTTATAATCTGCTTCGAAAACTCACGAGGACGGATCGGTGGAGTGGATCTTTGTGAGATTGTCTGGTACAAGTACAAACGGCATTGACGAATGCATCCGTACAAGTACATCCGGTTATGCAACTGCTTGACTCTCAGTGAGAGTTGAAGTCAAGGTGGAGATTTGTCAAGAATGTGACTTAAACTCTACATTTGGTGGAACCAATCAAGACTCACCGGTGTGTGATGGGCAAATGAGAAGAAGGGTTCAATTCGTGCGTCGGTAGGGTGGAGTCTCACCGAGCTTCACAAGTAGGTGATAGTCTGTTGAGTCTTGGAATACAAAGAAGGTCCCACATCATTAATTTCATTATGTGAGCAGATATACAAGTGTCCTTAAAAGGAGGACACGTGTAGGGGTATTTATGGTGCATCGACAAAGATTCCTTGCGGCTGGGGTTTGGATTTGTGCCTATAAATACAGATTGTTGTCTCATTGTCTCAAAGTGTTGAAATCAGAAATTCGATGCATAATAAAATATCTCTTTTCTCGCCTGTGTGGTTTTTTACCTCTCCCACTCGAGGGGTTTTCCACGTTAAATACAATGTTTTCTTGTTTATGTTATCTCCTTTGATTGTTTATGTTTGATTGCTTTTGTTTCTGCTTTCTTGCATCCGAAGTTATCTCCATCCGCTTTTATAACATTAAGACAAACATCCAATTCGGAAGAGTCGAGGTACCTTTTAATCTTGAGTTTTAAGGGTTATGTGAAAAACTTGGGTGCGTGTTTTGGTACATTTTCCGTCTTATTTTTGGGTTTATGTTCATCCTACTAGTATCGTCGGGCCTGAGAGGTCCGTCCATAATCACCATATATAAGTTATGCGGGCAAAGCGTGTCGACACGGAGCTGTCGGATTTCATCTTAACCGCAATTGAATACATAGATAAAAGAGAACGTTTGGGCATGTGGTGTCCGATGTCCGTTTCGCGCGCAGGACCCCTATTTCGGAAAACTATTTCAACTGTTTTCCCTTCCATTTTGGGTGCTGAAGATTTTAGCATGTTTCCATGTTTTAATTGCGTATTCAAGAAGATTCGATCCTGGATCCGTTCCTTTAGAAAGGTCCGTGTAATCAACGGGAAATACTTATATGGAAAGGAGAATTTTGAGGTGAAGTGACGGGTGAAACGATTTGAACCACACACTTTAAATTCAGAATGAAACTGTGTGGTTCATATGTTCCCACACGGTGTCTCCACACGTGTGGAGACACCACACAAGTATTTCACGTAATAAAGCTCTTGATTTCCGCATTGATTTATTTTTCGTAATTATTTTGTAATTTTTCTATTTTTGGAAAGTCTCGAATTGGGTGGCTATAAGATCCCGACTTGTGGGATTGTTTTGAACAGACTTGAGTAATATACAATTATTTTGCTTCTCTGAGCACATTCTGAAATCCTATTTGTGCGTTCATCTCTTCTTTTTGGCTGCCTTGACAATACTTTCAAGTTTCACCTTCCACTTCCATCCAGGCAGCCTGGCTTGCACTATATCAACAATGAATGAAAATTGCACTACAGAAAGAAAATTAGAATACCAAATACTCTAAACATCGTTTCTCCGGACCGAGAAGGAGAGTGTTCGGACCTGTCTTACGGGAAGGCATTATCTGTATATCATGCTATGTATGATCATGACTATCAGAATTTTTTTTATACCATCTTCGAGGTCGACTCTCTTTTAGTTCATAAACGTCCCTTATCTAAACTTGAATATTTCAACTATATATTACTATGTTTCTATTTAATTGTTGTAGCTACATTTCCAAAGTATTATTTATTGTATTTTTCTTCATCACCCTTTCATTAATTAAGAGGTGTGAGATTAAAAACAACATTGCATTAATTATAATTAACAGGTGTTATAGTCATTTTGATGTTAAGTCAAAGCATTAACTGCTCTCCTTAATATGTGCATTTTTGGCAACTGCGAAAATTAAATATAAGCAGAAGGAGTATATAGCTAAGTACTACCTCTGTCGACCCACAAAAAGTGCCCACTTTTTTAAAATAAACAGTTCCATAAAAAGTGTCTATTTTGAAAATCAATGCATTATTATTTTTTAATTACAATTGAAAGAAGAAACTATAATTATTTACAACCATATATTGTGGACTAACACACCACATAATGTGGGTATAACTTTCTTAAAGAGGAAAACTAGGCGGGAAGGCTAATTACGCCTCGAGAGGGATTTAAACCTGACCCCAGCTCTAGCCAGTTGAGCTATGTCTGATCGGCAAAATCAATGCATCATTTAATGCATCTTTTTCAAACATACCTCTATCATACCATTTAATGTTGTATACTCTTTTCATATTCCAAAACAAGCATTTATTATGAAATAGAGGTATATATGTCCATTAGTAGTTAAAATACAACATATTAATTATTTTCTTAATTTGTATGCACCACAAAAGGTGGACACTTTTTGTGGGGTGGAAATAGGGTTGTACGCGAGCCAAGCTACTCGTGAGTACCTTGAGATCGACTCGATCCAAAACTCGACTCGGCTCGGCTTATATCAGCTCGAACTCAAAATCGACTCGACTCGACTCGAAATTTGAAAGAACAATACTCCAGCAATGCAAGACTCGACTCGACTACTCGCGAGCTAGCTCGGATATATTTTTATATATACTAAAAAGCTTATATGTATATTTATACATGTATATAGATACATATATATTATTATTAGATATGTAAATCCTTATATTTGTAGTCAATGTATAAAATGTTAACTTTTCATTGATTCTATATCATTTGTATTTTGTGGTTTATCAAATACTTTGCATTAAATACATTGTTTGATATACAATAAAATTTTATTTTCATCTTTAACTATAAATATCATATAGTAATTGGTCGAGATGACAATTTTTGTCATTATCAAGTGATAATTTGAATTTTTTTAGTTATGTTTCGAAACGCATTAGACTCGGTAAGCTCGATGAAAAACTCGAGCTCGGCTCAAGTTCTTAAAACCTCCTTAAATCTTGGCTCGAGCTCGAGTTCGAAAAACTTATGTTCGAACTCGAGCTCGAGAATATTTTAAAGGCTTTATTGTTAAAAAGGACAAATTGAAACTTGAAATATCTAAACATGACAATGGAATTTATTATTGGTTAAAAAAAATAATTGTTTATTCCACTACAATTTAAATTCTCTCAAATTTAATTACAAAAATGAATATATCTTTTGATCTAAACGTCAAAATGTCGTAATTCTTTTACCATATTTTTTCTATTTTCGTTCTTTTTATTTAGACGTCTCATTTGATATTTTTTTGATGTTATTTTGAGGTCATTTTCGTCAATAGACAATAATAACGAAACATTGGAACGGTTGAATTGTGAATTTGAAGTCGATTCCACTATACGGAACAGTGGATTTGCAGTAACGAATATTGAAATTGTCCTTATCACCCAATTTATATTTCCACTGTCCTGGTTCCTAGCTATTTTTTCCCTCTTATATGTCTTTTATTCCCACTCCCTCTATTTTAAATTGCTCCATTGTGGACTCTATTTCATATCCCTCAAGGATTTGTACGTGTTAATCCTCTTGGTGTTAGGAGATAATCATGGTGGTTTTAAATAAAAGATCAGAGTTTTAATGACCGCAGATTCTTTCCGTATTTTATCTTCTATTTAAACACATGTGTGTTATATCGGATAAGGAAGGCTCTGGCCGACCTGCGTCGAGCCCCTTAGATCGTTTTGGTCCGATCTACGTTCACCCGACCTCCATGATGACCGAGCCGACATGCGGTGGTCCTAATAGGAGATCAGGTCAGACCTTCCTCCTGGGGTGCAGGTCTGCCTTTAAGTGTAAGATGGGGCTTCTGGCCTTTATATTTCATATTTTCTCTATCCGCAGTTAATACTCAGCCAAATTAAAGATGACACGTGGCAAGAGCTAGCCCGACCTCCGCCATAAGCCCCCCGGATCTGGTCAGGGCGTCTTGGCATGGTCAGATCTGCCACTATTGAAGCTCAGGGCCTCCGTCATCTAGACCTATAGAGTTAACGATGACACCGCCTGCTAGCTGGCAGAGTTCTGTTATGACATTGTCATAACTTCCCCTGGAATCGAGGCATTTACTCCCACGTCTTTTGAAGTGGGACGGTTTTTCGAGAACATTTTTGGAGGCTTATAACCCCCGTCGTATCAACTGTCTACTCCATTTCAAACGTCTCATTGCAGCTTTAAATCAGAAGACTGGGATCAATTGCTGATTTCTCTCCCTCTTTTCTCCAATCTTCAACTCACTACAAGTAAGCTCATGTTCTCCCTTTCGTATTTTCATTTCATTGTTGTTCGTTGATGAGGGCATCATCCCCATCGAGTGCTTCTGTAAAAGAACTCTTTGCATCCGAGCTTGAATCCGAAGTAGAGAGACCCAGAGCAAGGCTGTTCGAATTAGATCCTGAGTTACATGAAGAGATAGATAGGCTAGTGGTAAAAGAAACCTCCTCGGCTCCTTCACCCCTATATCCATTCCTTCTGATTCTCGCCCTTCGTCCGGGACGTTTGACTCTGCCCTTAGGTTTAAAATCCACAAGGCCACCCAGAAAATCATAGGCAGCCACGGGATGGATTTTGTTCTGTCACAGAGTAGCGTAGACAATATTTGCCGTCAAACGGGATAGACCAAGGTATATTTGCCCCCATGCTCCCTGCCGACCCCCGGAGATATGCTTACCGGCCACCGGACAGATACTGTGCCGTTTATGAAGCCCAACTCAATGGAGGATTGAGGTTATCCTGGTGTCCGGCCTTCTTGGCGGTGCTGCGAAATTATGGCATAGGTGCAGCCCAGGTTGCTCCTAAGGGGGTTAGGAGTATTATAGGATTCGCAATCTTTTGTCGGATGGTTGGAGTCCTTTTTTCTGTGAACCTATATATTTAGGGGATTTTACCAATTAAAGAAAAATCAGGGTCCAAAGGATGGTACCAGTTCCCTCACCGATCCGGTGTTCGGGGTAGAATACCTATACTTGGTGATGGGCCGTCTTCTAACAAGGGATGGCACGGGCGGTTTTTCTTCATTCGTGACGGTGGAAGGGCTGAACTAGGGCGATGCATACCTAAGGACGTATGTCCGGAGGTTATTGACATGAACGAGGCAGGGACGGACCCAGTGTATTGAGGGGGGTGCACGGTCCGCACTCAACTTTTCATGCGAAGTTACTAGTATACCCTTTAATAATATTAAAGATCCTGTATGTATATTATTTCAGACAAATTCTAATGTAATTGCTTATTTAGTTCAACTGGTTAGAAGTATTATAACTATACATGAAGTCACTTGTTCAAAACCCGGCTATGGCATGTTTTTTAACATTGAACGAGGTGCAGGCCATCCAAGATGCGGGGATCTTCCTATCATCTGGCTGTCATGTTATTTGCTGGCCTTAATACATCCATATATGCAGAAACAAAGAGATAAAAACTGCTAGACCTTCTTGTCTTGGTTTAGAACGGCCAATCCATTCTGTCATTGACCTTTTCAAATCTACTATATTATTGCTAAGCAGTAAGCAGCAGTGTGTAAACAAAATACTAAGCAGCAGTAATAATTGCTATTATTTTTTTATAAGAACCAGTAAACCAATGGACATCTCATTAATTAATTTTGTCCTCCTCTCATTAGCTCATTACTAACAGGTAAATTGCCTTGCAGTAATTAATTCGTTATACTCCCTCCGTCCTAATTTATTTGTATTGTTTGACTTTGCACAGTTTAAGAAATAAATTAAATCTCTCAATTTTTAATACAATATGTCTAAATTACCCTTTACAATGCCGTAGAATTTCTTTAAAAAAAATATGGAGAGAAGTCAAACTCAATTCTTTTCATCTATGTAGTTCGGGTTTGTTATTTGTGTTGGTGTCTTTTCATTTCTCAAAGTAAAATTAGGAATTGATGAGGTACTAATAATGATGAGTGTTCTCACTCTTATTAATTAAGAAGAAATCATTAAGGGTATAATTGGAACTTCAAACCAAAAAAGTCAAACAAGACAAGCATTTTGAGACATCCCAAAAAGGAAACATGGACACATAAAATGAGACGGAAGGAGTATTAATTTAGAATATATGGATTATATATATTCACAATGGGAATTAAATACTATACTCGTTTTTCCCTCAAAAAAAAAAAAAAAAAACATACTCATTTTAACTTAAGTAGTGGGTGCTTATTCCGGCCAATTCAATCCTCCATTAAAAGGCCCGGATTTCCAGTTAAAAAATTTATTTAAAAAACCCATAATATATTTTTCAATTATTGATTATTAGTACTATAATAAGACTTATAAATTGATACAAGTCTTTAGATTACAATCCAATAAATGTGTTGAGAAAAGTACTCGATCTTGTATTGGTTCTTGGATCTTGCCCATTTATCATTGAAACTGAAAGTGACATTATGTTTCTTGCCCACCACGCAGTAATACCTTCTTCACAATTTCATTTTTTTGGCCTGATCCAAAACCAAGTCAAATTAAGGACTCCGTTGAAAAGTCTCCAAATTCTTTTTCTTCCTTTTTTATGACTTTTATTTATTGCTTACCAACCCATCAACTTTTTCAAGTCTTCACTTTCCTAATCCTTGATACCCACGCCTAAAAAAAACAATATATATACACACCATTTCAATTATATCTCCAACAAATTCATATCATTTTCTCACTTCTTCAAACACAAACACAAAGGGAAAGAAAAAAGAAAAAACTTTTTGGTTACTTAAATAGTTAAAGGTCAAGAATTAAAGCAAGAGAGATATGTCAATGTCGATAGCTGGTGGTTCAGGATTTGCAGAAATATATGTAATGAAGAAGCAACACAAGGAGAAGATGAAGAAGATGGATCAGATTAATACTAGTGCTACTTTAAAGGATGCTACTTGTGGAAATCAAGATAATCATTCTTCTTCTTCTTCTCCTTGTTCTATTGGTTGTTTTTCGAGGATATTCAAGAAATCGTCAATACACCCAACTTCATCTTCTTCTGGTGTGCGAAGCTGATTAAGATTTGAATCTTTATTTATTCAGAGGTTATTTGGTGTAGTAGTTTGGTATAATTACTCAGAGGTCCTGCGTTTCATTTGATTTATTATTGGTGATTTTTTCTTTTTCTTTTTTTGATGGCTGAAATTTTGTTTTCAATTCAAGAAATTATATGAATGACTTTGTAACCACAATTTATTTAGTAATATATTATGGAGTTTAAAATTTAGTTTCATGAATTTTGCGACAGCTAGCATTTGATCAACTTATATCTATATTTAATCGAGAACTGTCCAGCCCATTAATTGATATATCTGTAACATCTCACATCGTTAAAGTAATAGAATATTCATCTCAATATAAGTGTGTGACATAATGATTTTGTCAATTCGATTAGCATTTTTAGACCAAACGAGAACGACGGTTTAAACATTTGATCGACCGGGCCAGATCCCAAGTTCTGGGGCGTTATAGATTGGTATCAAAGCCGACTATGATCAAACGGACCTAAGTGCTACAACGTGAGATCGAGACGGTGGGGACCACATCTAGAATCCTCTGATAGGACGAGGTGATGGGAGAATGTAAGATCCCACATCGGTTCGCCGGTCCCTTATAATTAGGGAGAGAGAATGTAAGATCCACGACGAAACATAAATATCTTGTCAACTCGAGTTAACACTTTTAGAACAAACGATGACGAATGTAAGATCCTACAAGGTTCGCTCGATCCTTATAAGAGGAGAATGTAGACGAGGCGTAAATGTTTTGTAACTCGAAGTTAATTTTTATAGTATCAAACGATAACGACGGTTCAAGAATCGAACGAATCATTTATAACAATTTAGCGCCGTCAGATCCAAGTTTTGGGACGTTACAATATCAATTAAGATTCATCTCTAACGATCAACAAGTAAAAAGACACAATAAACAAACCTTCAAAAAGAAACAACCAATCGTGCAAGCTAAACTTAGCTGAAATTCATCAAAACATATCAAATTATGTGTAACAATAAACTCTTGAAACTACTCCTCCGTTTTAAATTTAACTGACATATTTGTCAAAAGCACATAAACTAAAATGATTTAATGTTTAATTAACTTTAACACCAAAATGACTAAAAAAACTCTTTGAATATAATTAATTCAGCGATTTTTTTTATTCTATCACCTTTTACTAAATAAAAGTAGATATGTCAAAAACTAGTGTTTTGGAAATGTAATTCAATCACATAAATATAATCAAATTTTTTTAGCAACTTCATCGGTTAATTAAACTAAAACTGAAAGAGTAACTTTTTTAGCAACTTTTTCGGTTAAACCAAAATGGAAGGAGTATTTTACTAAAGATGCAGCCACAAGATTAAAATGTCCTTTCATGGATGTTGCCTTCGAGCCTCCACGATTGGCCACTTCCTTCTCGATCGATGGCGATCCGTAAATAAATTTCAATTAAGTCGCGAGTTTAAAACTAAATATTTTATCCAAAAAATTCCAAATGGAGTCACCGGCCTCAAAACATCAATTTTATCGACAAAATGACACTTTTTAGAAACAACTACATAGCTTTTAATACTAAAAAAATTTATTTTAAAATCCAGCGTGGGGTCGCGCTTCTCCCCCGGCGACGCGTCCGCCCCTGTTCTCGATCCACTGGGATATGACCAAGCTGGCCGGTCAATCCCAGTTTAATGGGAGCATACTCGGGGTTGTAACTTTGTTCCAGACATTATATTGTTTGATTAATTTAGACATCACGTGTAGAAATGTCATTATCATTGATATTTTTTTACAAACGTTGCTGAAAATGTCTCTCGTAATGTATAAGAGATTTCACGTATTGTTATCAACATTGCCCATTTTCATTCACTTTGGATGACACTTCTCTAAAGGTTTGAACATCAATATTAATGAAATTCATTTCCGTGAAAAATAACCGTAATAAACGAAGGAATGAATCGTAGAGTTCGAAACAAAACGTCCTCCAAATAGATATTTCTACCCTAAAAAAAAAAAAAAAAATCTATATTTAATAGAGCTTACGCCATCAAACAAAAACAGCGCTTACTAAAAAACTTGGGTTGTTGAGCAGCCCAACATACTAGACAGAAGCGGACTCAAAGATAGATAAAAAAAGGGGTGCGTAGACTTCATTCAAATTCAGTCTGACGAAGTTATTAATATACCCTCTAATAATATTAAACTCAGATATATATATTATTCCAAATCAATTCTTGTAGCCATTATCCATTTAGTTAACCTGATAGGAGCTTTTATCTACATTTTTTAAGCCGCCATGATTCAAAACTTCATTGGGACCACCGATACCTTCCTTTAAATTGTACATGAATATTAGTTATGGAAAATTAGTGATAAGGACAAAATCCTAATATTTTTAAGAATATGACAAATTTACATATTTTTATATGGAGAAGACAACTGCATAATTTTATAATGCGATGATGACAAACAGTGAATCCCAAAATCGGTTGAATCTCCTCAATAATCCCGAAATCAAAATGAATTTTGACAATGAATTTGACGGTGAATCCCTAAAATTAGTGAATTTAATAATGAATTTTGAAAATTAGTGAATTTCGACAAATGAATTTTAAGCAAATGAATTTAAATAGTGAATTTGAACACAAGTGAATTTCGACAAATGAATAAATAGTTTTTCTTTATGCAAAAGTTTCAAAAAACTGTCCTTCTACTCAATTGATGAAATATTTTTGTCCTTCTCCCTCGTTCCCCCTATTAGTTATACCACAAAAGAACATATTCTTTATTACTATGAATTATTTGAATTCATGCAAGGGATCTGACGTCAAACTTTCAACATGTTCACTAATAATACTATTATTATACGTTATTATACACAAGAATAAGATGCTGCAATATTATTTATATATATATACACAATTAGTATAAATTATCCCTACAAGAATATTTTAATTAGTATCTCGGAGAAAAAGAATATTTTAATTAACTAAACGTGTGTTGAATCTGATTCCTGCATAACACCCTCTTTTTTATTTCTTCAAAATAATGAAACTTCCTTCTTTTTTCTTAAAAAGGAAAAAATAAGAAAAGAAAAAGGTGAAGAGACTTCCTGGAATTTGTCATCAAGTTTCATGGAATGTGACGATATTACTACCTTTCTTGCTCAGAACGCCAAAAACAACCATTGACAATTTCAGATTTCGCCAAAAAGATTCTATTTACGTTATACTGTAACAATACTTTTATTTTTCTTTCTAAAATAATACTCAATCCGTTTTTATTTAACGGTCGCAGTTGCCCAATACATATATTAAAAATGGTAGTTAATAATTTGATTTAACATCAAAATGACAATAACACTCCTTGAATGTATATAATTAATGTAGTGTTGTTTTCAATATACCTCCTCTTAATAAATAAGGATAGATGTAGAAAAATACAATAAATAATACTTTAGAAATGTAACTTCGATAGATAAATACTATATCCGGTCCAAAATATAAGTCATCATAGCTTTTTACTTTGGTCTCATAATATAAATCATTCACAATACCAAGAGAGCATTAATGAATATTTTCCTTTATCTTACCCCTAATTTATATCAATTCAACAAATTTTATTTATTCTACAATTGTTGCATTTATTATAGTCAATGGGTGTATCAGACATTTTATCCATATATTAATTACATTTAATTATTTTCTTAATCCATGTGAAAATTCTAGGATGATTTATATCTTGGACCGGGGGTAGTATTTATCTATCGTAGTTATATTTCCAAAGTAGTATTATTTATTGTATTTTTTAACATTTACCCTTTATTTATTAAGAGAAGGTAGATTGAAAACAACATTAGAAATTTTTATTTTTAACAACTACAACGGTTAAATAGGAACGAAGAGAGTAATACATTATTGATACTCTCCCTCAAAATTTAATGCCTTTTGGTTTTCTTGATTTTTGATTTGTCCCCTTATACACGAGAAGACTACTTTATTATCTATTTATTATTATTTTTTTATTTTACAACTATTGTATTAATATAGTCAAATGATATTGAATTTTTATTTTTAAAATTTATGACATTCAATTTATTTTTTTTACACGATATGAAACCTTCAAAAGAAATTTTACTTTGGAACAAAGGGATCGAGTATCAATCAATATATCTTATATGGTTGATTAATCTCGTAAACATGTTTTGCTAAAAACATTTTTACATGATGTGACATTATCCCTTATATTCCATTAAAACTATCCAATTTATTCCACTTCTTTTTGGATGACTTCATTGCTTACATATACTGATTTACATACCGTTGTATCAACTTTTAAAGTCGTCATTTTTCTTGCTCCCCAAGCCTGTAAAATTCTCTATATATGTGATACATTCCTACACCCACAAATACACACCAATCTTTATATATCTCCTACAAAAATCACAGTTTTCTGATTTAATTTATTGCTTTTAATTTATATATATAGTTGAAGGCCAAGAACCCGTATATATATATATATACATAGCCATGTTTTCGCCAGCTGCTGCAGGACTTGCTCATATACATGTAATGAAAAAGCATTACAAGGAAAAGATGAAGAAATTGGAAAATGATGAAGCTGTTGCAGCAAGAAATAATGCTAATGGAAATCAAAATAAGAATAATAATAATTCGGAATCTTCTTCTTCATCTACAGGTTGCTTTTCGGGGATGTTCAAGAAATCATCAATAATACATCCAACTAATTCATCTTCTGGTGTGTCCTCTTAGCCAGAAGCTGTACGACGTGTATTGTGTTGTGACAGTAGCATTACTTTTTTAATTTGGCTGGATATTTGGTGAACTTTTATTTTACAGTTCACAGATTGTAACCGGAATTTGTTTAAATTTCAAACTGTTTTTAATATCGTATTGGAATCAAAAAGTTTAGTTGATTGTTCGTGTTATTTTTCTCCGGCTGCTGCAACGGGCTTTTTTTCTTTAATTTTTTTTAAGGATAATGATAGAGTTATTTTAAAAAAATCTACATCAAAGTACTTTCATCTTACCACAAATTTGCCTTTTGTAAAAATATTTTTAAAAAAAAATAGAATATATAAGATGCTTCGATATAAATAAATAAATTAATAATAAGAGATGCTGCAATATACTTTGAAGCATATATCAATACAATAATGTATTAACAAACGTGTGTTGAATCTGGTTCCCGCAGATGCA
The DNA here is from genome assembly GCA_026214975.1 of Gentiana macrophylla. Classification (NCBI taxonomy): domain Eukaryota; kingdom Viridiplantae; phylum Streptophyta; class Magnoliopsida; order Gentianales; family Gentianaceae; genus Gentiana; species Gentiana macrophylla. The sequence goes on along the minus strand of CM047812.1, from coordinate 113,501,167 downwards.
CTTTTTTCTTCTCTTTTCTAGTTTTATACAAAATAAATAAAGGTGAGAGTGAGATTCAACACACGTTTGTTAATACATTATTGTGCAGAATTCGTTAATACATGTTTATTAAACTAGACAATTAGAAATCGCTTTTAACCGCTGTGAACCGCTTTAATGTTAAGAGGGGTCTAAGATACATTATACTTTTACACTATTATTATAGTGCAGAATTGAATATATTTATTGATATCAGTAATGAATAATACTTTAAAATGTGCGTTGTTTCACATTGTTATTACAATTTTGTATTGGAATTAACATTTATGTCATATACATATATATAACCTTAAGAGACTTGATTTTGTACCACAACGAATCTATTTTGTACCACATTAAATGTGTATCACAGTAGATTCGACCCTATGATAGTTGAATGTTATAGAGGACATTTGATCCTGCCGCTATCGATTCTGATTCTACAGTACGACTTTTACATATAACATTCGACTTTTAACATTCGACTTTTACAGGGTTGATTCACTAAAAATAATGTTGTGCATTAGTTATTTGGTGAAGGGTTGGGGCAACAGGTGTTCTTTTCGATTGCTGGAGTTGATCTTAGACTAGTACCAAAAATTGAGGTTTTTGTTTGGTATGGAATGATCAATTGTGATGAGGGATATGTTTTTTTGTTTTTTTTTTTTTATGTTTTTGCAGCGGTTTGGTGGAACAATGGTGTAGTATTTTTGCTGAATCATTTGAAATTCTTAATCTTAATAATCTGCTTTTAAGATTCACGATAATAAATTAATCTTACTGCTCAAAAAAAAAAATGATGTGCACTGGTACGTGTATGACAACGAGTATATTAGATGTGGTGCGAACAAAAACCCTCGTCTTATATGAAACAAACCCATATTAAACCATCAAAAAACTGTAAAAAATATTCCATTTTTGATGACTTCATTGCTTACCTATAACATTCTATGGGTACAGTACAACCCATCAACTTTGTCGAGTCTAGACTTTTCTTGGTCCCCAAGCTAGATAGCTAGCTAGCATGCAAAAATCTCTTTATATATAGAGTAATGATATATACATAAACACCAAAAAAACACACTCTTGCAAATAAATCACAATAATTTTGACTTGTTGCTTTAATTTATAGTTGAAGGTCAAGAAAACATATATATATATATATATATATATATATATATATATATATATATATATATATGCCCAATGTTGTCGCCAGCTGCAGAAGTATATGTAAAGAAAAAGCAATACAAGGAGATGATGAAGAATGATACTGAGAATGTTGATGCTGGGAATATTGTTTATGGAAATCAGAATAATAATTCTTCTTCTTCCATTGGTTTATCCAGCTCAAAGGTGATGTTCAAGAAATCGTCGATACACCCAACATCATCTTCTGGTGCGCCCTCTAATTAGGCGGAAGCTTATGTTGTTTAAGTAACTAGGAGGTTATTTAGTATAGTCTTAAAAACGAATAATGATACTGTTATAATCATTCTGATATAATGATTGTTACAGTATTATATGGCAATGACATGTTTTTTTATATGCATGTCATGTTATAAAAAGTCATGTGCTATATCATGGCGCGACATAATTTGTTGTGTTGTGACAGTAGTTTAATTATATTACTCTTATATTAATGTTTGCCTAAGCTGGCGAAACGAGTTCAGGCTCACATATAGGTGGTATGTATGTTTTTTATCTTTTCATTTGACTGATATTCGGTATCCAGAATTTGATATCTTTAATGGATACTAATATATATGATTTTATGGTCATTATTTATGGCAAGAATAATGATATAATATGTTGTAGTGATAAGATATGAGTTTGTATGGGTCTTTCTTGTGGGTTATACTTATATATTTCTTTATCAAACATTGTTAACGTCTGTGTTGTTGAATAATGTAATATAACATCGACGATGAATGTGTTACAAGTCATTGTAAAACACTTGCAACATTTTAATGTTTCAATAAGTGAAATGGAAAGTGCAAGAAAAAAATAAGGAAAAAGAAGAAAATCAATGTATACTGTACCATTGATCGATCTACATCCATCGTAACTTCGTGGTTAAAGAGATAAAATGTTATTTCTGTTCAGTGAAAAAACAACTAAATAAATATACAATAAATCACTATACTTTGATTTATGCATCGATTTACATCATTCACACCGAATCCAAAAAAGGACAACTTAAAAGAAAAAAATGGTCCATAACGAAAATATATATATGTCTATTTCTTTGAATATATTTAATAAATACAAGATTTTTTATTTTTTTTGAGGTTACAAGAATTTATAATACTCCCTATTATGTTGTTTGAAGTATCTATGTAGTGTTTGATTCAACGTAATACTTCTAAATAGACCAAAAATAATTAAAATTGTACATGTAGAAATAGTAATTAACATTGTTTTCTTTTCTACGGGATTGAGGGTGCTCGGTGTTTAGATAGCGCGGGCGATTAGAAAGAGGGGGGGTTTGGAAAGGTATTGTTGGTGTTGGTAAAATTAAGAGGGCCGGGTTGATTTGTTGGGGTCGGAAAGTTGGGAGGTGGGGGACGGTAGTAGGGTGAGGTTTTGGGAGGACATTTGGGTAGGGAATGTACCTTTAAAGGTTGTTTTGCCAAGGCTTTATAGGATTTCATCTCTCAAAGAAGAAAATGTGGCAAGGGTTGTGATTAGGGAGGGTGATGGGTGTTCTTTTCGTTGTTGAGAGGTTTCGAGGAGGAGGATGTCGGTGAGTTGGAGGAATTAATTAACTCTGTTTGTGTTAATGCAGGTGTTTCGGATAAATTGAGATGGAATCTTAGTTCGAATGAAAACTTTTCGGTGGCCCTTTTGCAGAAAAAACTAGAATTTATTTTTTTTGAAAATGTTTTCGAGACGAATGTGCAGCCTGTTATGTGGAACAGATTGATTCCCTCAAAAGTTAATTTGTTCATGTGGAAAGCAAGCCTTAAAAGACTACCAACAAAACCGAATCTCATTCGTCGCGGTGTGTGGCGGTTCAAGACTCTTTGTGTCCACTTTGCTATAAGTTTGATGAGATGGTTAATCATCTTTTATACGCTTGTGATGTTGCTTTATTGATTTGGACTCATATCATAAAATGGTGTAAGATCACAGGGCTAAATGCTTTCTCTTTTGATGATTTATGTCACATGAAGATAGGGGTAGCCTCGTCGAATTTGGCTTCCCGTTTGTGGTCGGCAATTGTTGGAACTACTTCTTGGGTGATATGGAATACAAGAAACAAAATCGTTTTTAATTCGCTAGTTCTAAACACGGAGAGTTTGTTTAGAGATGTGCAGAGATTATCTTTTACTTGGCTTTCAAATGCTAGATGTCTCAAAAAACTAGATTGGGAAGAATGGAAGGCAAATCCGATGAATGCGGCTTCTTGAGAATGGAAGTATGAAGATGATAATATGCGATGAGGAGTTGAAGTTTGGAGCAGAAAGGGGTGTTTTGGCAGTTGATTAATTACTTTGAAAGTGAAGCAGATTTGCAGGTCCATCAATTCCTTTTTTTTTTTTGGCTAGTTTGGCAGCTTCTTTAGATGAGTTAATTTTATATTGCTTACTGAGTTTTCTTAGTCGCATGATTAGATGTGCTGTTGTTGTTTGTCAAAGCTATTGTAATGAGGTTTGTCAAAGCTACTGAGTTTTCTTAGTCGCATGATTAGATGTGCTGTTGTTGTTTGTCAAAGCTATTGTAATGAGGTTTGTGACAAATTTCAGGAAAATCTTGTAAAATGTTTTTAGCATCTTGCTGATAATATATTAAATTGGTCGTTAAAAAAAAAAAAAAAAAAAAAAAAAAAAAAAAAAAAAAACTACTACTACTAGAAAAAAGAAAGGAAAAAAAATGAAAATTAAATTTTAGGCCTGAAATTTATCAAGTCTCTCACGGCAAGACCAAGAAAATGGATGGTTGTAAAAAAATTCCCACAGGGCTAGGTGTAAGTTTGGTTTTAATTGCTGTCAATCTTGTCCTATAGTGTCATTTTCATTCCACGAAGAAAAGGTACATATATTATATATGGGGTATGTCTGTGGAGTGTAGAATATTCATTGGGGAACTTGAAAAAATTTGGCCACTAAGTTGAAAAAAATGTTTTGTTCCGATAACATAGAGATTGCAAATTTGAAAGCTCTTTCCTAGTGATTTCATTATGAAATGTAACGAAAGCATTGAGATTGTAATTTACAATATAGCATATGGTCTTTACGGCATCCATAGAGGGTAAAGAGTCGGACTAGTTCTGTACCGACATTGGAGGAGGAATAAAAATTATTGCATGGATGTCATCAGTCGGTCCATTAAAATAAACCTTTTGGCTCCCGCTCTCTTACTCAGCTTATCTTCAATGGTAAATAAGCTTTTTCAGAGGTCGGAATCATAAATTCGTGTTATTATGGTATGTTTGGATAGAATGAAATGGAATATAATTGAATGAAAGGAATGTAATAGAACAGAATGGAATGTACGCATTCTATTACTGTATTTGACACGTAAAATGAGGAAATAGACTGTATTTCAAAATATTACAGACGACACAACATGTGATCATAATGGAGTGGCTAATGGGATAATGTGAGGGGCCATAAGTGTTAAGGGTAATGTAAGAGTAGAGGTGGAGTGGTAGGGTGGGATACTTGTATGACAAGGTGAGGGCTTATGGTGCTCAACGATTGGTAATAGGTGTTGAATGATGGGATAAGGTGAGGTGGCATAAGTGTTAAGGCTGATATACAGGTTAGGCTAAGGTGGTAGGGTGGTAAGATAGGGTAGAACATGATAGGGCGGGATAAGGGTGTGGTGAAGTGAGGGCTCATGGTAAGGTGGGGTAGGAAGGGACACGATAGTGTAAACGTGGGGTGTAGTAAGACGAGGGTTTATGGTAAGATAGGTAGAGGTGGGGTTGGTGGGGTTTAGGAGGTGGTACGGTCGGATATAAGGGGTGGAGTGAGGTAAGATGAGGAAGGGTTAACGCAGCGACGTAAGGATGGCAGGATAGGGTGTAGGTGCATAATAAGGTGTAGCAAGGTGTGGGGTAGGGGTGTATGACATGGCAAATGCAGGGATGTTCTAAATAATGAAAACTTACCAACTTTAAATTAAAGATGAAGCTAAGAAAAGGTACAAAAAGTTACATGATATGCATATCTTTATGAATCAATCCACAAATCATCCAAAGACTATCACCATTTGAATATATTCAAGTTTTAAATATATATATATATATATATATATATATATATATATATATATATATTTTTAAAAAAACAGACATTTTTCTCAACAGGACACTTTGCTGTATGGAATTTCGAAACCAAAAGCATACAGAAATTCCCTAAAAAACCTATCTTGTACTTTCTCCTTTCTTGAACCTTTGACTTGGCCCAAAGGAGAGCAACAACAAAACATTATCAAGTTTTTCCTCATATGAGAGGAGTAAAATGTCGAATGTAGAAGAAACCGAAAGAATCACATGACCTCCGGCTCTGATCTTTATAAACATATACTGATACAGATTTCCTAACGGATGTAAAAAGCACGCGGTTACATGAAGTTTTGATTCGGGGAGGGCCCGGGATGGAACCATCACGTTTTGTAAACGGGGTTTATAAGATTGAGCAACCACATCCACCTTTCTTCATGGGGTCATCCAGCAATTTATCTGCAACATAAACAAGCACCCGGTTATTATGCAAAATCAGGCTGCTAACTTGTCAATGAAACACAAGCCCAACCACGGCCCCGACCCTATTCTGCTTCCACGTCCGAAGAAAAAAATTAAAAAAGAAAACTTTCAACAATGCAGTAACTAGCTGTGAAAACTACTAGGCCTTTTCCTCTTTTGCTTCCTGTTTCAAGATTTTTCCATTGTTCTTCGTAGAGGTTGGGAAATTCAGGCTGCATCTGATCATGCCTTGTGATTATCATAACTTTATCACTCCAATCATCGTAAGTCTTGATCAGATGCAACCCGTATTTAAATGCTTGCATGAACGACATGATCTGGCTGTCTTAAAACTTGAGTCGTATGACTTCTGCTAACTAGCTAGTTGCCCCAAAACTGCTTTCCGTTCTTCTTGTTATGTTTGTTTGTGTGTGTGTGTGTGTGTGTGTTCCAAATCCTTACAAGTAGTTGTGTATCGTTGTTTTCATCATAAACGAGCCAGAAGAAATCACTCTAGTCTTAAAGGAAAAGACAAGTCTATGCCAATGAAACAAATTTGGAGAATTTACCGTTCTTTTTCTCGGGTACAGGAGGACGGATAACAACATGCATGGTGATAACACTTCCTGGATCTTCAGCAAATGGGAGTCTTGATTCAGCCAGTGTTTTGTTGTTTTCCAGTATTTTTCCTCCATTTATTAGCTTCATACCATTCACATTCCTTGGCCCATTTTCTTTGTCTGTAAAAAGAAGAAAAAAATTCAACTTTTTAGTATGATATTGTAGCAAAGAAATTTCAAAATCTTGATCCTTCATATCTAGGTTTGAGAAAAAGATATTGGTATAAACCTTAAAGAACAGGATGTTACAAAAACAATGCACAATTACTAGCAATGCATTAGCTAAATCATACCTAGAATAAGATATTAACTAATGGATATAGTCACTATTAGTCCCTTTTGCTTCAGAATATTTACATTTCCATCCCATACGTTTCATCTTTACATCTTAACCCCTCATCTATGCTTTTTTTCTTTTTTTTAACAATTTCAGTCCAAAGTGACAGATGTCAAACTGGTATGGAAGGTACAACATGCTTCAACCAATATAAACTTAGCACGTGGCTTAAAATGGACTTAAAAGGTAAAAAATACATAGATGAGGGGTTAAGGTAAAAATATAAAACATTAAGGACCGAAGTACAAAAATCGTGAAATAAAATGGACTTTATCTTAATTAATCAATTCCTAAAGATTCTACCTTAGGCATTGCCTCCAATGATGCATCACAATACGGCATATCACAGGTACGTAGTATGTACATAATTTCAAAAAGGGATAAGACGATGTTGGTCCCTTTAGTTTTATGAAATTTGGATTTCTATCCCTAATGTTTCATCTTTGCACTTTAATCCCTCATCTATGCATTTTTTTTTTAACATTTTCAGTCCAACGTGTCACGTGTCCAACAACTAGCATTGAAGATGCAACAAACTTCAGGCAATAGAAACATGACATGTGGCAAAAATGGACTGAATTAATGTAATTAAAAATCATCAATGAGGGGGTCAAAGTGCAAATATCAAAGTACTCAGACGAAGGGATTAGCTGGAACCAAAAGACTAAGGGTCAAAACAACAAATGTGCTTAACAAGAAAAACACCGTTGAATTTGACAGCACGATCCATCCACTGCCTTTTTGCATAATAAAGACTCAAAGCCAAAAAAGACCTAATTCCCATATTATGCAAAGAAGTTAAAGCTCAAACTTAAGCCTTCTCACTGAGATGTATCTTGTTATTGGATTAGGCTTGCTAATTTTCTACATGAAAGTAGTCAAATTTCAAAAAGATGTCAAAAACTTAAAATCTTCAACAAGAAAAAGCTCAACCCAAAAGAAATATAGAAAAGTCAAAAGCAATAGAAGAAAAACAAATATTGGAAGTAAAAGTATGCAAGGGAACACACTTTTCCTACAATGTATTCAAAACCTATCTTGTGAAGAATAACATTCAATCAAATCGGCCCTCGTATTCCTCAGCAAAGCAATCCACATCTATGATCCACAAGTAAACAAAGTTGTCACCCTATCTTAGCATTCAATCACCACAGTGATTCGATTTGATACCAATTAGTGAGCTATTAGTTGTTTGTAATCTTAAACAAGACATAGCATTCCTTTCGCAACCTACATAGGCTAGATCACCAAAACTATAAGCAGAAAACACAAAGAAAATCTTATTTCCTTTTCATTATTATACAATAACAAAAAGTTTCAATCATGTTAACATTTGCATGTTTTCTCAAAAAATAATAACATCTGCAGGATATGTGATAGTTTGGAAGAAAGAGAGGAAAACGAGTAAGGTGTTACTAACTTCAGTATGCATCAAACATTATAAAATCTAGAGTCGTATATGGGCGTTCAGAGATCTTTCCCCCCCTCCTTATATTTCTCTCCTCACACCAAAAGGACAACAATCCACAACTCTGTATCAGATTGTATTTTGTACATGGAAATGTATATTACAAGTTGTGCCAAACGTTCCGATCTTCCCCTCCTAAATGTGTACTTTGTATATCCTCCCCCACAAAACCAATCTCACATTCCCAACCGCACTCCCCACGAAGTACATATTTAATATCTATGTTATATATGTGATTTACTAGAACCAATTTCTGTTTCTAACACCAATATCACACTCAAAACTTTAAAACTTAAGATACAAACAGACGTTAAACACCGGAAAACAAATAGCCAAAAGGAAACATATTATTCATAAAATGTAGAACAAAACTAACCAAGGAAGAAACATTACCAGCTGACTGAACAAATACTGTACTAATCAATTAGGAATAATACAACTTCAGTCAGCTACAAACTAAACTAATATCATGTATCACTCTACAAATGACGAAATGTAATCATAGTTGAGTTGGGGGTAGCATTAAACGGTTCATGAACCAAGTAATTCAATACATAGACATAAAATCTCAATTGCCCAAAGTCTTAATTATTGCCAAAATCAAAGAAAAGCTATAACCTTTAGGCCACTGAGCAATTAGCTTCTCTTTGAGAGATCCCACAGTAGTTGAAGGTATACACTTGTATGGTCCAATGTCAGTTCCATCAAAAAGCCTGAATTTAATCTCAAGCAATTCTTGCACAGCCATTAAAATGGCTTCAAAACATCAAACACAAAGGTTAAATCTTTCAACCTCACCACTCAAATCTGGCCCTTTTTCCTCTAGGTTTCAAAAGAGAATATTCATCTTTTTTTGCATCGCCAATAAAAAAATTAAGAAAATTTTCCAACAACCAAAGAATTAAAAGGAATTACTATGAAATTAACAGAACCCAGATGAAGGATTACAAAATTAAGCTAAAAAGAATCACTAAAAAAAACAACAGATTTAGAGGAGTAGATGAAGTGAGAATGACAAAAAGTAAATCTAATGAATAACCCCAAAATAAAAAAATTAAAATAATGAAGGGATTTTAAAAGGGTTGTTGGATGTGATTAAACGCGTGGAAATCAAAGCAAACTCGGTTTTTTTAAGAGTGTGCAATTTTGAATTGCTTTGTGGCGTCATTTTGTTAGCTTCATGTATGACGACAAATAGACGACTCCTGTATAATCATCCACATGGAAGGAAGCACTTCATCCAATTAGAGTAGTCCTTACAATGAGCCGAGCCGGATATCTATTGTTAAAATTTATATTCGTTTCGATTACGAGTTTGTTCGTTTAAAAAAAGAACAAAACATCATGTTCAAACTTGGTTCGTTTAAATCACGAGTTTATTTGCGATCATTTGTTTAATAAACAAACAAAAAAATTATGTTTAATTTGGCTCGTTTGTAAATAAAAATTGTTTGAGTTCGTATTTGAGTTTGACTCGAATTTGGCTCTATGAGGTATAAAAAATCAAGTCCAAATACATAAATAACAAAGTATGAAGCATTATTCAAACATAATAGTACCAAAAGCATTATAAGAACTTTAAAAAATATTCTATAAAATTACCGTATATTATCCATCCGAGTAATATACGACTTACCATATTAGGTGTTAAAGTTATGTTGTATATTGATTTATCTATGTGTTTGTTCGTTTAGGAAACAAGTTTATAATCTTGGTCAAACTTGATTCATTAAGCTAAACAAACGAATGATCACGAACACTAGAGAGTCAAACACGAGTTTGTTCGTGAAATACTTTTCGTTTAATATCACTACATGAAAGCAACTACTTGGTGAGGACTAAAACGAAGTTTTTTTGAAGTATTTAATTTTATTTATTAAAATAAAACATAGGATCACCCCCTCAATCAAAAAAAATTAAAGTAGGATCAAAATGATATTGTTTTGGTCCAAAACACTCCACAAGAAGGTCATATGATTGCAGGAGATTCCGTTATTTAATTCCATACCATCTATGTGTTATACCCTTCCCTATCATATTTTCATTTCATACCAGTCATTTGTTTTTTCTATCTCACGTTTGAAGCAAGACGAGGATGACTTCTCACCCTAAGGATGCCTCGCGCAGAATTGCAAGCGCTTACTTAGTAGTTTTAGTAGTTGTTCGTTGTCATTTGTTATAAGGACTGGAAATGTCCAGGCTCATTTACTGTATAAAGCATGACGTGTTTCAGAAAGTCGTTGCAATTGGGCCTCGTTGCCTCATGACATTGTTTCCGCTGCTTTATGACATACGTGATAAAATGTCTCGCTTATTTCAACGCTCGCCTTGCTATGACATTGTTTCCGCTTGCTTTGTTTATTTCATTTTACTCCATGTATATAAATTCAATCATTTTTTTATTATTTTAAAACTACAATATAATGATAGTTAAAAGGTATTCTTAACATTTATGACATTAGTCCAATTTATAGGTTGTTGATGTTAGGCACGAGGTCTTTAGGCTTTGGTTTTACTCATTCGCATTGTTAGACTTTTTTTTTCCTTAAAATTTATAACAATCATCAACTTCATGGGATGTTGATTTCAGACACGAGGTCTTCTTTTTTTTTTTTTTTTTTTTTTTTTTTTTTTTTTTTTTGAGGCACAGACACGAGGTCTTTGAACATGGTTTTATTGATTATTCTATTTAAACTCAGGACGATCTCTCTATCAAAGATTAAATATTGAACAAAAGATCATGTATTTGTTAACCATTTTTAGGGGTAAATAATTTTGTCTATTTTGACCGTATATACAAGAGTAGTATGATCGTATGCACCTCAAACTACTCCAAACCATTTCATGATGGTTTTATTTTGAGAATACAACCGTTGTTGTAAATTTATACCAAATGACATGTATCGTATACATCTGTTTTCCCATCTTTTTCACACAATAGATGTGTATTATTGACACGTTACTTTTTATTTTTTTTTGCAACTGTTGTACCAAACGGGAATTTTTAGGTGGTGACTCCATTTGAGGTGACTTGACACGTAGAATGATCCGGATCACACAGTTTAAATCCAGTTCAAAAACAGATGGTCCATATGATGACACACGTGTCTCCACATCGTGTAGAAACACCACCTAAAAACCTCCCCTGTGTTCTGACATAATGTTTCAAGCTGCCAATGAGGTCCAAAAAGGGATGCTAGTCAAGATCAATTGTTGGAATGGAAAGAGATTATTCTACAAGTTTGAAATGGCTTGAGGAACATGTCAATATAGTGCATGACAAGGAATGCAACCTGGTTACTACAAAACTTGGGGGGGTCGAATTTCCGTCCATCGATCAATATCTCCGATAGAAAAAAAAAAAAAAAAAAAAAAAAAAAAAAAAAGTATTTATAAAGGCCGAGTTAATACATGTTTGTTATCCAGTAATGCAAGCGGACATGTTGTTTGAGCCCTAACTATAAGAATTTTTTTTACATAAGTCCATCAGTTTAGACCTAAAATCAGAGAATATAGCTACTAAATCGTTCCGAAAGAGTTCCGCAAGTTGTTGCATGTGTTCCCTGAAGATTTTGAAAGCAGACTTACCTTACGGTGTGACAACGAAACCAAACCAATATTTTATTCACCCCACTAACTTATTTATTATTATTTTATTAATTCTATTATTTTATTATAAATTCTTTCATCAATCAATCAACATCAACAAATAAAATAATATTAATCCATCACTTTATACACTCATTACACTATTTAACCATTACTTTTTCAATATAATATTTCAAATCAACAATCATTACTTTAACTACACAAATTTCAATACAACTTTTCAACTTTATCATCATTACATCACTATATTTTATAATTCTTTCTTTTCTTTCTTGATCCAAATGGATCCAAGTAATCAAACCAAACGGAAATTTCTTCAACATTATCACGAACAACTTCGTGCGGAGTGCACCCTCACCACCAATCAGAGAGGCCGTCATGACAGTGTGGTTATCACAAAAAGAGACGTTGAGAAGAGCTTAACACCACGGAATTTAAGATTTTATTTCCTTATAACAAATCGACTTTATTTTGTCCTATCGAATAGACATACATGCTAGTTTAATCGTATTAATAAGTCATTTTTTAAGATTAAATTAGGAAAATTCAAACATGCGATACCGCAACAATAATACCACGGTAAGCAAGTTTGATGTGATAACACTTAACAATCTCCGTAAAAGCAACAACAAGAACGAAGCAACAACGAGAACAAACCGGAAAGGTAACAAAACTTTGACGGCATTCGAGTTCATAACAAGAAATTAAAATCTTTTACAAATACTGATTTAATTAATCATCCCAAACTCAGCAATAAAATCAGATAACATTTAATCATCATTAACCTAAAAGCATGGGTTCAACTTGTAACAAAACCAAATACCAAAACAAGTAATTTATTGATCTGCAGGTAAAGACTTGATGATATCTGAATCGCCTGCAAAATAAAATTACACAATGCAACATATTTAGAACCACTCTTTGCTTAAACAAAATGTATACTAATGAAGAAAGAAAGCATAAACAATACCTGGATCAACGATGCTGAGACACGACACTGGAAGTACTTGCCACATGCTGTTCCAAGGTCCACATTGTCTACAAACGAATAGCATTGCCATTAAAAACAGTCAGACGCTGTTATTTGTATAAACAGACAATTGTGTACAAACGAATAGCATTGCCATTAAAAACAGTCAGACGCTGTTATTCGTATAAACAGACAATTGTGTACAAACGAATAGCATTGCCATTAAAAACAGTCAGACGCGTGTTATTCGTATAAACAGACAATTGTTTGGTGGTATTTGTTGCACGTTTATCGCGTATCTGATAGTGCAGTATAATAAGCAAGATGAATAGGAAACAGTGTCAATTCTATGGCTTGGAATTGACTTTAAAAAGGTCGACTGTGTGCAAAGTGTTACGGCATTAAATTTACACAAAAGCTGTTAAAGCATTGCCTAGTTGTGCCTTGACGAGAGGCACGAGCTGGTGTTGCCTAGACTTGTGGCAAAGCAAACACAATGACAAAGAGTCACCTAAACTGATTAAGCACACTTATTTCCCCCTTTAACTTGAACAAAAAGCTTTGAAGATGATATTTCTTAACTAAAGATGGGAAATCATAGGGTTTCTTCTGAACCAACCCACCATATGTAGACAAGTAACTCGCTTTAATGAACACGTGAACATAAACGCTGCCCTTTTGGCTAAAAAACATATTATTACTCTGATACAGTTTACAAATTATAAGACAAGTATGGTTCAACCTTCCTTTACATGATTTTTACAAATAAATGTTTGATATTCAATGGACTTAAGCACTGGTTTTAGCATTAAGCAACTTTCATCGTCTATTATTTCACAGATAACTGTTTGATATTCAACAGACTTACACTTATGTTTAGCATTACGCAACATTTGCTGCATATAGGACAAAAGCTGGAGGATAATGTTATGTTCCTAGCATTTCTATCCATGTTCATCAGTATTCAGAAATGCAGACATCGTTTAACGCTTTAACAGCTATGTTATGAACCATGAATCACAGACAACAATATACATTCTTCATCATGTTCCCATTAAATCAATTCTCCATCTAAATGATATGGACATGCAACCAATCTTGTACTACACAGGTTTCACAAGCTCTATACTATTACTAAGTTCATGAATAGGATACTACACACCGAAAATGTTGGTCCAAATCCCAAAACACAATCAGTTACATTTACTCAGAAAAACACATTTCTAATAATGCCAATAAATTTCTCTACTTTTTGCCTCATTTTGCACAAATCAATACCGTAAAGAATCAAATCTAGCATGAGCAGAGCAAAGCACTTACTTCCATTGTAGTGATGCACCCTAACCTTAGCAAGCATAGCATAATATTCAATCTCAGACTTTCTCAATGGTGGGCAATTGTTCGAGATCAAAATCAGCTTCCCTACAAACGCCCAAACCTCAATTTTATCAACAAAAAAATAATAATAATAAACCAGCAACACATTTCCATTTCGATCCAAATGACGGTACAAATCTACAATAAGAAAAGCTAAGCTATCCACCTTTAGAGCTCCTGAGACTCTTGAGCACGGTCTTGTGACCTAGAGTGTATTTCCCACTCTTCATCACCAAAGCCAACCTGTTGTTGATGCTCTCATGGGTTTTCTTCTGCAAAAAGATTAAAAAAGAAACAAAATATTGGAATGATTTATCAATACAAATGTATACCATGAGATGTGAGAGCTAAAATCGACGGTGCTTTACCACTTTCTTGCCGGCGGAAGACATGGTGGATGAGGCGATGAAGAACCGGCGACTTACGGCGGGAAGGAGAACTAGAAGTAGCGATTGTAGGAGCTGAGCTGGGGCAATATGAAGGAGAAGTAGGGTTTAATATTAAGAAAAGCAATGGCCCTTGGGCCAAAATTAATTCAATTTGTCTTACATTGGGCCAAATATCTCTCTATTTGGTATGGGCCAATAGGTCGCGTGACTCGCGTTGGACGTTTTTCTTTGTTGGGTTTTATATTCGTTCACAAGCCGGAAATATTCCCTCAAATAAGATTTAATTGATCTCGAGCTAAACTCGAACAATTCATTAAGATCAACAAGTCAGATTCAAAAATTTCAATGCTTGACTGGAACTATTCATGAGTGTTATCGATCATTATTAAATTTTATTAAAAATGAAGGAAAAGCCATTAAAACTGCATGACTTAATCGGATCTGAATATCCAAATCAATTTACTTTTGAATCAGGTCTCGAATACTTTGAACGCGCAAGGAGGAAAGTCGCCGAAGTGGCAATGGAAAACAAATGGATTCGTGGTAATTTTATTGCTTTCTTAGACATTATTGAACTTTATTCTATTTTTTTTTTCCCACGCTGATTTATTCTGTTTTGAATTTGTAGATGCAATGCTCGCTAATGGCGTACTTAGTGTACATGAGTACCGCAACAATCCTCTTATTGGTATCCTCTACTTGAACATCTTTGTTTCCGCTAGGACAAGTTCAATCTTGCTTCAAGGGTCGATTTTGTTTTTTTATTTGCTATTTCTATTTTTAATCAGCTATGTTACGTAGAGACGACCGAAAAGGTTGTGCAGAAGACTTCCGGAGGCAATACGACTATGGCACTACCACAGATGGATAATTGAAGGTTGAATCTGTATCTTTTGTTTATTTTTCTTATCATTTTGCAGCAATGAAAGGATTGGCTCTTCTTGATGTTTTTGGTATTTGAGTTTTATTTTTTGTATTGTATATTTTTCAGTAGCTTGATGATATATTAATTAAATTTAAAATTGGATAATTGGTGGGATTTATGATAATGGAAAAACGACTTTATAGCGATTGACAATAATTTCTATACCATTGTACTTGAACCTGTCGCATTTTTTAGACTCGTAGGTACGTATATCCGAGGCCACATAATATGATGGAATTGTAAGTAATAAAGATGATATACATTAATTTTTTGACGACCGTGCTTTAAAATATTAAGTAAAAAATCAACTTTTGGAGGAACAACATGCTCCAGAAGCATATGGCACCTGTGTAACGGCGGAGGTGATAAGTACAACAGCAATGGCAATAGCATTCTGCACATGAAAGTTGGAGCAACGGATGAACATATGATAATGGTCAAACAGTGTAATTGTAATTTGAATTAAAAATGCTTCGTACCTAATTTTATGACCGATGGAGAGACCTACAGACATAAGCGCTCTTTTCTTGGAATATGCCTAATTTTTCTGGTTGTTTATTTATGCTAGCTATATTATACTTCTTTATTGTGGATTTTCCATTGTTGTTAAGATAAGATTTGTTAGACTATGAAATATATTGTGTATATTTTTCCTTCACTGTAAAGAATCTTATGTAGTTATTGTAGAATATTTACCTTCCATATTTGTAAATACTCAATCGTATATTATACACGCAAGATCGGTGAAAATAATGGGAAAATCAATCCCGTATATTTTGTATAGTGTTAGACTACAAAATATGTTGCATATATTTTGTATTGATCCTGAAGAATATTTTGTTGATATTATATAATATTTTCCTTCCATATTTGTAAATACTCAATTGTATATTATATACACAAGATCAATGAAAATCGTGCAGGAAAATCAATCCCGTCTATTGTGTATAGTGTTAGACATCAAGCACATCCTCATAAATATTACAAATTTAATGCTTACAAACTTTAAAAAAAACTTCCTAAACCTATGATAAAAAACACAAAATTTTCAATGTGTAGTTTTAGGGGGTGGATAAGTTAGGTGTGAGGGGGGTTATGGATAAGCTAGAGCAAACGGAGAGCGGGGTTGAGGGATAAATTGGGTGGGAATTGAGGCGAATGATGCGGGGTTGAGAGATAAATATGGTGGGATTTGAGGCGAATGGACTACGGGGTTGGGGTTGGGGATGGCTTTTTGGGGCAAATCGAGTATCGGGCGACACAAGGCTTGAGATTAGTTTGGGCGAAGAGAGTGCGGATGTAGGGGGTATATAAATGGGGTGCGGTGGAAAGCTATGTAAGGCAATTCATGATTCATTCTTTTCCAAAACTAAATCGAGGGGATTGGGTGGGTGTTAGGGTGGCGAGTGCATCCCTATGTATGCTACTTGTCTTTGGATCAAACTAAAACTTTTATCCGTTGGTTTATAATTCAAACTTCAATAAGTTGCACACTTCATCACGGGAAAGCTATTATAGTAGATAAATATACTATTCTATTATATCATTGCATTTTTTTACTTAATATTATCCTTATTCGTACAAATTATTTGTTCATTATTTTATTTTATCCATTGCACCTATCCCGTGCATAGCATGAGCTTTTAGCTAAATCCCAACAATTAATCTTTTGTCAAATCCCGACAAACTCATATATATATCCTTCAAGTCGAATTGATATGATTCGCATTTTCAAAAAAAAAATAAAAAATCTAATAGAATATTAGGTGCTAATATTAACTAAATTTATGATTAACTATCAACTTTTAACATGTGTAAAATTGTATATATGTAATACTTCATCCGCCCCAATTTCTTTGAGACATTTTGAAACTCACAATATTTAAGGAGACATCAATTAATGAGTTGTCTGGTCATTTGAAACTTGAACAATTTACCTTTTTTTATCCTTTTTATATGTATCATTATTTTCACAATATTTAAGAGACAACAATTAATGAATTGGGGCAATTTAGGCAATTAAAGCAAAAACCTTAAGTCTATGTAAAGTTGTGAGACTTATTTCAGGACAACAAAAAAAGAAATAATTCTCAAATAAATTAAGATAGAAAAAGTATATTTCTAGATATATTATTTAATCTCCCCCGCCGTGCATCACGCCGGTAAAAGGCTATTCTAAAAATAATTAAAGGATTTATAGGATTCCGTAATATCCGCATCTGAATGGTGTGTTTTTAGTTTAGGAGTAGTAATTATCGCCGACTTCCCAAGTTCCACCCTTATTTAAGACCCCCCAAAAAAATAACTTCCATTGCACGCCTTACATAGCAAAATCAAGCTGTAAATAGTGGAAATTGCTACTATTCTGTTCAGGTTTAGATTCATCTATTCTGTTCAGATTCAGCTAGCTTCATCAAGGTTAAGGTTAGTGTATGGGGTTTGAAGCATTATATTTGGGAGTTTTTTTTTTTTTTTTTTTTTTCATCCCTTTTTTTTTAGAGGCCCGATTTGGTGGGGAATAGGAGCATATGCTGGTTTGGGGGCGGGTTCAACAAATTTACCTTTGAAATTTACGGCGCTTTTTTTGATTTTATGTTTCTACAGATTTGAGCACAAATCGGAAACTTCATGGGGGATTTATCGGATCTTTGCCTACCTCCCGAAAAAGAAGAAAAAAGTCTGGATCAACTCGTGGATACGGTAATCTCGAAAAATTCTGTCTTTGTTCTCTTGTTCACAGCTATAAGATTTATTTATATTTTTATTGGTCTGTTTCTGCTTTCTAATCTGTGTCCCTTAGATGCCTCTGAGCCTCTCTCTATATATATGCTAGTATCACACGAAGCTGATTGGATTTTGCTTGTGCTTGCTGCCATCTGCACCATATAACTGCTAATAATTTCTCCTGATTTTCTTTTATGTCCTCAACATAACAAATTTTTTTTTTTTTTTTGAGACAGTGTTCACGGGGGAGTTGCGAGGATCGTATTAGTTTCTTGTCGGATGACATTCTTTTGGTCATTCTATCATTCTTAACATTGAGTGAAGCTGTAAAGACAAACCTTCTTTCACGTCGATGGCTTAATGTGTGGATGCATACTCCGGTACTTAATTTAATTGGGCCAACTTCATCTGCAGACGTAAATGAGACGGAGTGCCTAAATTATGTCGAGTTGGTCAGCCATGCCTTGGAACGACACAAAAGTCAGTGTTTGAAGGAATTTAAACTTGTTTGTTACCTTGATGGCCGCATGCAGAAGGTCATTGACAATTGGTTGGTATTTGCATTGTCAAGAAAAGTTCAGCATCTGGAACTAAATTTATTGTTCGAAGGCCTTTGTCCAGTTGATGTTTATGGCATCCGCCATGTCCGTCCCTATGTCTTTCCTAATCGGTTTCTAGAATCTGACCTCAAGTGCCTGAGATCGTTGTCCTTGAAAAGTGTACGTGTCACTGGAGAAGCTATTAACTTTTTTCTTATGAATTGTCCGTTTCTTGAGCGAATTGAGGTAGTTGGCACCCGTAAGTTCTTCAGTCTAGTAATTTCAGGTCCTAATTTGGCGTTGAAGTATCTCCAGATCAAGGACTGTTGTGATTTTAGAGTTCTCAGTATCTCCAATGCTAACGTGGTTTCCTTGGAAATACCACCAATTCAAGATTTAACTCTTACGGGTCTTCCAAAGCTTGTTGAGTTGTCCATTACAAAGAAGATGCCATACAGTAGAAGTAATTCTTCATTTAAAGTTGGTTCTTTCCACTCTCAGCTTGAGGCTCTCACGCTACGGGGATTAAATTTGAAGGTACCCCTGCCATAAAAGTGTATTGTTTCGTGTCTCTTTTTTTTATAAGGTCCTTCTTGGGTGAGTCTATTATTAAGAGGGTGTGTAATGGAGACCAACCAATTATGATACAATGCTATGTGTACGTACATGTAGACGAACTGTAATTTGTCCTTTTGCTCATTCCCTAACCATGTCCTTTCTTGTGTTTTTATTTTCCAGGAGGCAATTGGTTTGTCTAATCTTGATCAAATGACCAAACTCAAGCGACTGGTCATCAAGTCAGATTTATCAATGAAAATCTAATTATGTTGATTCCAGTCATAAATTCGTGCCTCTTGTCTTAAGGAATTTGTATTGATGGTATGCAAATGCAATCTTCTTTGTTTTACTTGCCAGATATGCATTTTTTTGTGTGCATGTTAGTTGTTATATGTACTTCAGTTTACTTCTTTTCCGCTTATATAACTGATTTATTATGAGTTTTGGCGGGTGCAAACGAATGATGCTAAGAATGTGAAGCTCTAACCTTTTAGGCATAATTACTAAACGGTAACAAAAGCTCCTGTATTATGGTAGCTTTCCTTTTATATCTTCCCTTCTTAAGTTTGCACTTGCCCATATATATTACAGTATCATACAATGGTTCTATGCTTAAGTCTGTGAATTTTTAGGCTTTTTTCTCCTTTAGTGATTTAGCTGTGTCAAAGACAAGTGCTTTCTCACACGGCATGAATCTGTCATTTCCGATGCTTCATTTCGATCCATTTGTTAGGCTAGGCGCAAATGAAGAAGAGGTTCTTCTCCTAGAAAGAAGCGCATATGCAAAATGTCATATAGCTAGCTAACTTTGTACAAGGCTTCATTTCTGATGTTTGATTGTAACATGAAATCAAATTAAATGTCTGGTTGCTGCTTTTGATGTGATGATGTGCTGCTGATTAACTGTGTCTACAATTTTTTGCAGTTAGAGTTAGATTGGTGTGATCGGACTACTAGAACCATGTGTGAGGTTGAAAGTGGCGGCTCGTCGCTTCAAAGCAAAAGCCTTAAGGTGTTTGAGTTTTTGGGTTATTGTGGCCGTGTTAGTGACGTTGAATTGATCGTTCGTGTTGTGGAGAACTTTGTTTGTCTTGAGAAAATAATCCTTGATCTGCGTCATCCGGGTTGTCTCGAGAACCCCCGCTACTATTTCGAGCCTAAGGAGAAACAGGAGATTAGAAGTTTGGCATTGAATCAACTTGAAGCTCTCAGAAAATCTAAATCTATACCACCACATGTTGATGTACTTATCCGTTAGAACGCACTGATGTGATTCGGGATGTTTTTTTGAATGTTTACTTTCTTATCTTTTTCATTTCTGGCTTTGTTTTTTTTTTTTTTTTTTTTTTTTTTTTTTTTTTTGAAGGGTGGCTTTGGTTTTCAGTATTTGTATTTGCAAATTTTAAATACTTGCTTGCAGGGTATATGTAGTAATAGTACGAACATTCTGTAACGCTCATGTTTCGGATACCGAGTAATTATCCAGATAAGAGAAGTTCGACACGTGACATTTAGAATAAAACGCAAGCCTCATGTCGTACAAGAAAACATGGAAACCACTGAAACACATCGGATTTCATGACTTCGTTCCTAAGCTTGTTTTTCATGCTTGTCATCCAACTCATTTTTAACATTTTCATGCTTGTCATCCAACTTGTTTTTAACCTGCATATCTTGTTATATATACACCATTTTATATCTCCAACAAAATCATCATTTTCTCTCTTCCTCAAGACTTCAAACACCACACAAAGGGAAAGAAAGAAAATAGGAAAAAAAAAAAAAAAACCAACTTTTCGGTATCTTAAATACTTGAACTAACTTAAAACCAAATGGTGCATGAAATTCACATAGCTAGTGTCAGGACTATAAACTAAATTATAAAATGTTCTCCGACCAATCAAAGTCCGTAGGACTTGAAATCGATAGAGAAAAAACTATCGTAACGTAATATAAGTCTTTTAAAAAAAATTGTGGTGTTTCAAAATATAAATATTTCTCATATTTATATTTAAATACAATGTTAAACGTATTGTTTTCACTTTTACACTAAACAATGCAATATTATTAGTCAGTCCCAGAGAATAATACAATATTTTACATTAAAATATTAAAAAACAACTCATTTATTAGGTTTTCTTAAACGGTGTGAAATGACTAAAATGCTTTATATGGTGGGACGGGGTAATTCTTTCCTAGTCACTCCATTTACACCGTAGACATACATGGATGATTCTGGACCACACATATTGAATTTGAATTGAAACTGTGTGATACCGATTCATCTACATGCTTTACTTCTCAAATGGATTTACCGTAGAATAACTTTCCGCGGGACGGAGGGAGAGTAACACCTAATATCAAGTGATGTCAAGCACCGGAAACAACTTATTAATTTTCTTTTTACGGTCCTCAACCTCCGTAACCGTCGTGAACCGTCTTAATGAAAAGAGATGTCTAAGATACATACAATATACTTTTACACTGTTATAGTGTAAAATATATTGATTGATATTTTCACTCCATGATTAATAGTTTAGATGTGTGTGTTGTGTCAAGTTGGTATCACAATTATGTTGTTTAATTAACATTTTTGTTTTGAAATGAAGTCATTATTTTCTTAACAATACATATAATAAAGAGAAATATTAATTACAGATCACTGTAGCACCTGATATTTCATTTTAAGTCAAGTCACACCTGACATTTTTTTCAGTCCCATGTTAGAATTCGCACGAGCTTGTTCTAAATTGAAACGGGTTCTATAAAAGACCCGTTGGAAATGCAAAACAACACATTAAAGGAAGCCTCGTTAAAATTATAACGGGGCCGTTGAAAAATGTAACGGGCCGTTGGAATTTTGAACGAGAAGAAAGACTTTTGAGCTGTCTATCTGTCTCGTTGATTTTTTGACCGGGGCGGTTACAATTTTAACGAGCCCGTTGAAACTTTGAACGGCGGCGTTGAAATTTGAATGAGCCCGTAATTAAATGCTGAATAAGTGTCGTATCTTCCTATTTTCACCTAATATCATCATCTTCTTCACCCATACTACTTAAATTTCATCTTTATCATCATTTTCTTCTCCAAATGTGAAGGGGGAAAAAAATCATCATATTTCAATTGCAAGAGTAAATCAACCAACGGAAAATCAAACTACACCAGTTTTGTATATTTAAACAAATGGATAAGCATTTCACACTTAAGATCTTATTTTTGTTTGAACAATTTTAAATATCGTATTTATTTTAATTGTTCTTCTTACAGATCAATAGATGATTATGTTTGAGGTAATTAACTTGTTAAAGGTTTAAATTTTCGATTTGAGAAATGATACACCCACAACAAAATTACACAACCAATTGCCACAACGGTGATCTGCACCATTAGTTTTTATGACAGATATATTGATTGATTAGGTCCCACAATAATCAACGGTGTAGATCACCGTTGTGTCAATTGATTGTGTAATTTCGTTGTGCCTGTATCATTCCTCTTTCGATTTTTAGGATATTGAATAGATAAAGTTTTGATTTTTAGGGTAGTGGTTAAAGTTTCGATTTTTTTGGTATGGAAATGATTAATTTTGATGAGATAGTTGGAAAAGGAAATTGACATTCGTTGGAGAAATATGCACTTGATACATTTGTATTTTGGTTTATGTCAATGTGATTGCTCGTAGTAATAAACGAAACTTGTATACCGATTGTGTTTTATTGGTTTGGTTATAAGTTGATTCTGTTGTTGTTGTAGTTGACGATAAAAACTCAATTCACATGTGAGATTTGTAAAATTTATCTGTATTTTATTACGTTTTTTGTGATCGTATCAGCACATCGCATGAAATTATCGGTAACAACATACAACCCGAATAAAATAATCGTTACGGGAAATCACAGTGAAAATGTCCATAATATTATAAGAAATGAATCTATATTTAAAAAAGTGATACAAACGACAAACAAAAGCTGTTTGAAATTACAAAAAAATAATCTCGACCTATTCTATGGTACGCCTTGACCCGATGAGGTTCTTAAAAATGTATGCATCCATAGTGTTTTTTGATTAATTCTGATCCGCTGTGTCGACCTAATCTCCAGACATTGTATTGGGGCTCCTCATATAGCATAGCTCGTAGAAAATTTCATTAGGTCTGCTCAATAGAGCATCTTCTCCCGTTCCCAGCAGCTTGGTAAAGCCTCAGCCGGAAATGAGGCCTCCGTTAGATCGAAAATTTAAGGTCTGCTCTGCTGGCTCTGTCCAAAATCTGTTCTCCTTCGTCATCATCAAATATTCTATGACACTGGTAAAAACAGAGACTCTTCTCTTTTATTACCTCCCGTCTACTGTCACAACACAACGTTTTTTGGGAAAAAAAACTAACCATGTGTATGGCGATCTTCTCCGATCCTTAGCGATGAATTGGCGATCATTGGCGATGAATTAGCGATGAATTAGCGATCCATCGGAGAGGCGTAATTGGGTAGTATTATTTAGGAAACAAAACTTTGAGATCGTACTAAATAAATAATTTCCCCATATATATATATATATATACATAAACCCCATGTACTTTATATATATATATGTGTGTGTGTGTGTGTGTAATTACTTGCTTATATATATATATATATATATATACACACACACGTATGGTTACATATATATAAACATATACATATTGATTGTGTAAATATTATTCTATTTTCATATTTCCACTGTATATTGATGTAAATTAATGAATTTTTCACAGATAACAACATGGTGTTTGTTAAGTTTGTATTCGGCGGAGAGTGGATATACCACGAAGAAAGCGACAAATGGTCTTATAAAAAAGAAAAATTTTATATGATTCGTGTGAAAACCGATATGACATTGGATGAAGTGAAGCACAAAGTGTGCGAGAAAGTAGGAATTGACGTATCAAACAATAATTGGTCATGAAACTTTTGTACGGAGATTACGAGGGGCCGATTGATGTTTTGGACGATGATACATGGCTAGGATACATTGATGATATTCTTAGAAAAGAAACCGTCAAACTATGTGTTAACGCTGAACCGGTTATGGATGATGACCATCGGAAGTCATGAATGACAACGAATTTGACTTAAATGAACAACCGATTGTTCGAGAAAATGATAGAGGAATTGAGGATTTTACACCCGAACTCAAATGTAATCTAAATTCCCGAGAGCATGCTTTATCTACTACATTAGACGCAGCCCCTCATGAAATTTCCATCCAACCAAATACAACTTTAGGTAATCAAGTCATTGACATCACAAGTGAACATGGCTACGATTAGGGAATAATTACGAATATGATTAGTCAGCCATTGCACACACCTTACAGTCAACAACCTATTGGTAGAAGGTGTGAACCTGTGAATGAAGCTGGAACCTCTCAGCATAATTTTGGTCAGACGACGCACACACTGTACAACCAACAACCTAGTGGTAGGAGGTGTGAACCAATAACTGAAGTTGGACCATCTTGGAATAATTTTGCTCAGACAAGTAAAATGTCCACATAAATGGAACAAGCCAGCAGTTTGACGGTCCGCCTCCTTTTACACCAACATCGTTGCAAGCGGGCCTCAATATCGGTGGATCATTTATGAGTTATCTGAGAGCACCTTTGAATTAGAACCCTGACACTGGTCACACATCTAGTATGACAAGTATTAATCGCAATAGAGGTGCTCATTTCGGGTCTGGCATTCCGTATTCCAAAATTCCCCTGTGTCCACTGGCTAGGGCGTTTCAGAAAGAAGATTCAGGAATGTTGTATATTGGTAAAAAGTTCAGAGATAATGAGGATATGAAGATGAAAACGAGTTACCATGCATTGAAAAATAATTACATGTGGAAACCTGTCAGGTCCAACAAGGTTAAGTTAAAACTACATGTTATACTTCAGAGAATTGCGAGTGGAAGGTTGACGGTAGGAAGGTTGGCGGTTTCAATAACTTCAAGATAACCGCGTACACTGAAACTCACACTTGTGGATTGGAGTGATTAACCAACGATCATAGGCAAGCCAGGTCCGGACCTATAGGTCGCTTCGTAAGGCAGAACCTCATCGAACTCGGCTCTGATTTCACGACAAAACATTTAAGAGTTGAGGGGAAACGTCAATAGCGTCAAACCATGACAATCCACACCGTGAAGTCATGAAGACTCCGGTCTCAGGATAATTACACAGCCGCTACATAGTGCGACACTTAATAAAGTAAGTGGGTCAGTCTAACGTACGCATTCTCTAATACACGTCCACGTACAGTCCAAGTGTCCCTACACTTTGATAGATGAGATCTATCCCTACCTTCAATAAGATATAAGACATCCAATACGTGCTAGTCTAATCGTACCATCAATGTCCCGTTTGACGGTACATACGACTAGAGATATTTTAGTATCAAACCTTTTAAAGTGAGTCGAGATCTCATCAACCATAATCACTATTATGATTTTTCTCTTTCACAGTTTGACACTAGGGACGTTATCATATATACAATCACAAATTGGTTCTATATAATAACATGAAAGCCATTTGACATATGTATAAACATAAAGAAATAGTAGAAATGATGCGACCCGATCGGATCCGGTCCAACCTGATTGGGTTTAGGACACTAGTTCAACACATTCCTGCATGGTGATCTAGATGAGGAAGTCTACATGAGACCTCCCCCAGGGCTTCCAATTTCATCTACAAAACAAGTATGCAGACTTACAAATTCCCTCTATGGTCTAAGACAGGCCAGTAGGCAATGGAATGTCAAGCTCACAGATGCATTGTTACAAGCAGGATATCATCAGTCTAAGCATGATCATTATATGTTCACCGAAGGGCAGGGTTCCACTTTTGTTGGTTTTTTGGTATATGTTGATGAGATAATAGTAGGCAGCTCAAGTATGCAAGAAATTCAAAGGTTAAAAGATCTTTTACATCAGGAATTCACTATAAAAGACCTACGAACTCTGAAATATTTCCGAGGCTATGAGATTGCTAGATCAGACAGTGGTATTCTTTTGAACCAAAGGAAATATTGTTTAAATCTTCTCAAGGACTTTGGTTATCTAGGAGCCAAGCCTTCAAGTGTCCCTATGGATCCCAAAGTTAAGCTTGCAGCAAAAGATTCACCAGCTCTTTCTGATAACACATAATTTATGAGTCTTGTGGGAAAATTACTTTATCTTAGCAACACAAGATCTGATATTGCTTTTCATGTGCAACAACTTAGTCAATTCCTTGATGCACCTACTGTAAACCACTTGGCTGCAGCACATAAACTCCTCAAATTTCTTAAAGTTGCTCCTAGTCAAGGTATGTTTTTTCCATATGATGGCACTCATGTCCTAAAACATTTCAGTGATTCTGATTGGGCAGGCTGCCCAGACACTAGAAGATCAGTCACAGGATACACAGTTTTCCTAGGTGATTCTTTAGTTTCTTGGAAGAGCAAGAAACAACCTACAGTCAACAGAAGTAGTTCAGAAGCAGAATATAGATCAATGACTCTAACAGCTTGTGAGATTCAATGGCTACTCTATCTTTTATTAGATTTTCAAATACTTCATCCTCAAGTGGTTCCTTTGTTGTGTGACAACAAGAGTGCCACATGCATTGTTGAAAATCCGGTGTTTAATGAAAGAACAAAACATATTGAGACTGATTGTCATTTTGTGAGAGAAAAATATCAACAAAAGATTCTACTTCCCCTACCAGTAAGGACTGAAGACAACTTAGTAGACATTCTAACAAAACCAGTTGATAAAGTAGTCTTTTGCAAGCTTATTTTAAGATATCCAATCAAAAATATCTATGCACCACATCATGATGAGAGATCAAGGCAGATTGCAAGTTGTTATTTGACCCAAATTACAACTTGATGGGGGATGTTGAAGCACGCATGATGAGAGATCAATGTCGGATTGCTGAGACACTGCTAGCTCAGTTCTCATTGGCATTTGGTCGAGCACCGCTGGATAAAAACGGTTGTTAACTGCTACAACAGAATTAGACGGTTGTAACTGTTTTAGTAACCAGCAAACTAATCCAGTGAGCAATATATAAGCTCAATTGATCAGTAGATCAATTTTTATTGAATCGGAACTTTCCTAAGTTTTTCCCGTCTGTTCTTCGTTTTGAATTTGTTCATCTTCTTCATATGGTATCAATGAATTCAGTTCGGTTTTCTTTAGTTTTCATCATACTAGCACCCTCACTACTAACAACAACACATTCAAAAATTACAAAAGACAACGGACATATTCAAATCAATATTACAACTTTAACCAAAATTTAAATTATAAGGTCCCCAGCCCTTCATCTATATAATTATTACTCAAAGGAAAATCATAATACAAAAGGTACTACCTCCTTCCAAAATGTAAGTCCATTTGGATTTTTTCGCACTTATTAAGAAATTAATTAAATTTGTTATGTGTCATTAATTTTGATTAAAAAGATTAAAATGACATTTCATTGGTATTAATGGAAAGTAGTAAAAAGTAGTTGGGTATAGATGCGATTCTTCAGACCCCTCTTGCTGGGCCTACTCATCCTGATAAACGTATCTTGCATTATGATCGAAAGGGACGCTATTCAGTTTAGTCTGAATACTTCTTAGCTCTGAGTTTGCGGGGTGGGCTATATTCAGGGGTTGGTGGATCGTCTTCTTCTGGGGTTGTGAGCAGTCTTTACTCCCCGCCTAACATTTTTAGAAAATGCTTAAGACACGGAGTAGGGGGCCATTGATAGGGCTAAATCGTAATCCGGTCCGCGGATCTTTATTCGGGTCCGTTGACCACCAATATAGCGGAGGAGGCCACCGGCTGTTATTGTCCGCAAACTCGCAAGTCAAATAGGGTCGCGAGCCTTTTGGATTCGCTCCAAGCCCTTAGCCCTATGAGGCGCCAAGAAAGACTAGGGGGCCGGCACACGAATCCCTTCGGTTATCGGGTCCGCCAGCGACCTCACATGCAATATTTAGCTCCGCTACGAGCTCACTAGTATAGATAAATATCTGTTTGTACTATGTCCCTACTTGTAAATAAACCGAACTTTAGTCGGTAATTTCCTTATAAATAGGGCCACCTGTAACCCATTCAAGGGATCACGATTTAATCAATAAACAGTATGGCAAAGCCAAATTCCCCCACTCTCTCTTCTCTTATGAAAGCACCACCGCCGGCAGCCATTGCCGCCACCGGGCACCACCAGCAAACACCACTTTTATACACTTTTATAGCCAGATATCCACTACAAACAACCGCTAAATCTTAGATGACTTTTTCGACGTTATCAGTTACTAACTTGATCCTAGAAAATAACATATCATGTATTTATTATTATTATTATTATATTATTATTATTTGTGTCATAATATAACTCATTTCATATTATCAATTACAACATTTACTATTCCTTTTTTATATCTTATTTCTAATTTATTATCAATCCAATAACTTTTAATTACTTAACAAAACTGTTGCATATGATAGTGAATGAGTATCATTGACTTTTAAACGTTCAACCATTTTCTTAATGTGTGTGAAAACTTTAAAATAACTTAGGTTATACTTTATGATCGCCGAGGCAAGTATACAGGGAAGTCGGGGTATTTTCTAGCATTGAGTTTGTGTGGAGGTTTGCTGGATGCAGTACATGCATCGTCGTCTTCAGGACCGGACATAGTATGTCGAGATGTTTGGAAAGTCAATGTGCCGCAGCGTGTTCAACACTTCTTATGGCGATGCCTGCAGGATTGTGTTGCTGATTGGGGAGCAGCTTACCAAGCGTAATTTGGGCTCGGGTGTTTGTTTGGCATGTGGTAGGGAGATGGAGTCCTTACGGCATGTGCTTTTTTATTGTGACTATGCTAGGGCGATATGGGCAGCTTCGCCTTTTGGTAGGCAGCGACTGCAACATGGGTCAAAATTTAAGGAGTTATTTGGAGCATTATTATTGCGCTACACCCCCGATGAGGTTTCAACATTATGTCTGCTTCTTTGGAACCTTTGGAAAGCTCGACGCAATGCGGCCTTTGATGATGTGCCTGTCTATGTATCCCGTGTGGTTTCTGTGTCCTTAGCTGGGGCAGTGGAGTTTCGCCAGGCCATGTTCGTTTCGTACACAGAATTCGAGGGGCTGGCCACCCGGTTATATGGAGTGCGCCGTCCGAGTGCAGCTGAAAATGTAATTCTAATGCATCTGTCACAGACTCAGGTTATGGCGTTGGTCTGATCTTCAGGGATGCACTTGGCTCGATTGTCGCGGCTTTTTTGCTCTACCTCGACCCTCGCATTAGTCCAGAGACTTTGGAGTTGCAAGCGATTCTTTTGACAATGGAGGAGACTATTCAGTTGGGACTACCTTCAGTTACTTTTGAGTCTGACTGCCTATCTTGCATACAAGTGTTACAGTGTCCGTCGGATGATTCGTCTGTCTTGAGTTGCAGCGCGTGATTGTCTTGCGCTTTTGCCGTCCTTTGTCTCTTCTTCTTTTATTTTTGTCAAGCGTAGTGGTAATTTTTCGACGCACCTTTTGGCTAGATACGGGTTAGGTCATATTGGTAATACTGTTTGGAGACTTGTAGTTTCTGACGTTATTGCTGACTTAACGTAATAAAATGTTTGTTTCTCTCAACGAAAAAAAAAAAAATCTTACCTTATACTTTAGGACGTATATGCAGTATATGTAGTATTTTTTTGCAAGATACCTTTTTATATTTCTAGAGATTAGAGAAATACAGTAGGAGTTAAGTAATCTTTTTGTTATTAAATCGTCCTTATCTTAATTAATTATTTTATTATAAAATAAAAATAAACACTTGACGCTCTTCCAGCTTGACCTTTGGAATACACGGTGAATTAATGTTGGTAATAGTTGAACGTTTGAGGCCCCTCGGGCCATTAAAAAAGTTCTAACCCGCACCCCACCCGTCCCACCCCACCTCACCACCCCAGCCCCCTGACGCTTCTTTTTATTCCGTCTTTTTTTCAAATAAAAATAAGTCTTCTAACGGCTCAAATTATCATCTCTGTAATCTCATCTCATTGAAATTAACCGTTACTCTCAGCTTCAAATTCCACCATCTCAGCTTCAAATTCAATCTGGTATCTCACCTCTCCGCTATTCTCTAAGCCTGCATCATCCAAGAATGAAGATATCGCTGGCTTCAAGAAATTTTCCATGGCCTCCACCGGAAACACTGGCCCTAATCGCAAACAGTTCTTATTGCAAAGTGCCTTCTCACTGGTCCCCAAATTCCAGACTATTGAATCGTTCCTTTTATCTGTCAACGAACTCCCTTTTAAAGAAGATGTTTCAGAATTCCATTCTCTACTGTGCACCGGATCCTAATGGAATTGGATCCTCAGCTTTTGGTTCCCCAGCTTTTCCCTGCTTTTGCTCACGTGGCCGCCCTCTGACCACCCAAATGTGTTGGCCTCGACCTGCGACCTCCGACCTGCGACCTGCAGGGGACGGCTGTGATCCAGCCACGTCCCCAAAGCTGGGAAAAGCTGGGCTGTTCAAAGCCGAGGATCCGGATCCCTTCGTAATTTGCAAGTAGATAGAGATGATGAAAAAAATGAGTCACCGATCGTTTACCGGGTCACCATGCCGATTCACCCTCCAGTTGTACCGGCAAATGCAGACCTGCTTGAATTAAACGGCGTTTCTATTCATGAATGTGAAGGCATTTCATTAGGTTTTTCTACTGTACCGTGTAGACCTTCCCTTTTCCGTTGAGCCGAAGTGTCGGACTCGTATTGGATAGATATGGAATAGAGATGAGAAATACGTCTGTGACATCTTTCAATTCTGAGTTTTTACTTGAGGGCTGTAGATCTTCTCCGATTAACCAGACGGTGTATGTTTTCTTTTTATTTTTCTTCTTCTTGTTTTCTTGCTTATCCTTCAAAAATTTAAATTTTCTTTATTAAATCTTCTTTTTTTTTTTTAAATTGCAGATTGATTAAATCTTCAAAATTTCAATTTTGTTTATTATCAAAATGCATGTATATGCATGTGTATGACTTGACTCTATTGCTAAAGATCGTGCCTTTTTTTCTTGGGAATAATTTCTTGTTTGATGTTTTAGATATCCTTCTGTGGACCCAGGGATTCTTCTTTTAGTCACATATGGAAGAAGAAGAAATCAAGAAAAAGGAAGGTATGTTTTTTTCTTCATAATCCTCTAAGTTCTATCTTTGTAGCTGTTTTTCCAGAAATTGGAAAATCGGTGTCGTGTCGACTGACACTGACAAAAATCGCGTTGTGCGATTTTCCTGCGTATGAAAAATATGGTAAGCGTAGAGATATCTACGTTCGCATCGTAAAAAATATAAGTAACATAAAACGTTGCAGTTGATCTTTCCCTGCGTGTAAACGTAGGTTTTCTACGTTCCAACGTAGCTTTTCTACGTTCAAACGTAGATAAACTACGTTTAAACGTAGGGAATCCAAAGGTTTATTTTTGAAATTTATATACGTCTGAACGTAGATATATCTACGTTCAGACGTAGGTGTCAATATGTTTAAACGGTTCACATACTTGTCCTTCATAATCTCGCATAATCCTTAATCTTCTTTCTTCCTATCATATTTCAAATTCGAGTGGCGATTTTTGGCGATTTTGGCAAGAAATTACGATGAAACAATTTCACAATCTCTCAAGTGCAATGGCGGTTGAAAGCGAAAGGGTATGTATTTTCCTAATATTCTTTTATAGTATATCATATTAATTTCACTTTAGCATGTGCTTGTTATTTCCGAATATTTATTGTAGAGTGGTTTGTGGTGGTCCTTGATAATCATTATATTGATTTTGATTGTATGATTTGTCGCTTTCCTAGGGTTTAAGATGGGTTTTTGTATGAAGGTTCATACGCTTGGGCGTATGAAGAAGTATTATACGCTTTGGGCGTAGAAATGCGTGTCTCTACGTGCGAGCGTCGGATTATGCCAGGGCGTAGAGATCTACAGTGTCTCTACGCCCGAACGTAAGGTTTTTACGTTTGGGCGTAGAGACCTGCAGTCTCTACGTCTGAACGTGATTTGTCTACGCTTTTGACGTAGAAACACTACGCTTTGGGCGTAGAAAGTCTGCATTTCTACTTTATATTGAATTTAATGTATATGTTTTTCATATTGTTATTTGATTCGAATTAATGGGGCTAATTCTATTGAAATGAATCGTAATGATATGTATGATAGGTTTTAGAAGTAAATTAATGTAAAATTATTAATATGTGAGAATATGTATGATAGTGTTATAATTTTTGATTTGATAATGTAGTGTAATTTATGATATTGAATTTGATAGAAAAATGGGAAATGGAAGCATGTGTATGGTGTTACATTGGGATTGATAATGTATATGTTGTTTGATGTGATTTATGTTTGCTTTCATTGTAAGGTAGCGATAGTAGTAGTATTGCTAATGACATAATTATGCCCTTGAAAGTATGGCTAACATGGGGAACAATAAAAATGCCCTTGAAATTATGGCTAACATGTATGTTAATTAAAAATTGAACCAAACGACAAACTATTGTTGTTTGAAAATCCAAAATCAATATCTCGGACTGAATTCCATGGTACGTCTCGGCCTGATGAGGTTCTTAGAATTGAATGCTTTCCCTAGGGTGTTTTCGATTCCTTCCGATCCATTTGTGTCATGCCTAAGCTCCAGGCTTTATATTGGGGCTCCTGGTAGGTAGCTCGTAGAAAATTTCATTAGGTCTGCTCAACAGAGCATCTTTTCCTGTCCCAACAGCCTGGTAATCCTCAGCCGGAAGTGAGGCACCCTTTAGATTGAAAATATAAGGTCTGTTCCCGCCGCTCCAGACGGCCTTTGTTCTCCTCGTCATCATCAAGTATTCTATGACGTGGTAAAACCATATTATCTTCTTCTCTTACCCCTAACGTTACAAACAACGAGACACAACACAAAACAACGATGTTCCAAAAACAAAAAGAGATGATAAGACATTTCAGCGTGTATATATATGTATATATATATGTGTGTATATATATGTATACATATGTGTCTATACTTACACACACACACACACACACACACACACATATATATATAGTATATCTATATGTGTATATATATATATATATATATATATACACATACATAGATATATATCTACATATATACATATTGGAGTAAATAAATACATATATATACACATATATCTATATGTGTATATATATATACTTATACACACACACACACACACACACACACACACACACACACACACACACATATATATATATATATATATATATATATATATATATATATATATATATATATGGAGTAAATAAATACATATCCTATTTACAATGTATATGTTCATGTTGATGATTGGTTGGCCCTCATGGTACTGTTGATGTATACAAGGTAAGAGAAAATTTGACTTGGACCTTTGAGGGGAAAGACCAAGCTCAAGCAACTTCTCGAGATCCACATGAGAAGGATCGGATTTGAAGACACGTTGAAATCTGGGGTTTTTAAAGAATTTATTCAAATGTACGAGCACTGGCAGTTTTCCTCTAAAGTCTGCCAATATGTATGTTTCAGTGCCATATATCCGAATATGCCTAATGAGTTGCAGTTTAGATTCGGTAGTACGATTTGCAAAGTTCGGTAGGAGGAGTTTAGCATGATCACGGTTTACCGCTTGGTGATCTCCTGAAGATCCCCAACCTTATTCAATGTGTTTTGAAGAGGGGACATACGGCCACATCCATTTTCCTAACAATAAACCGATAACCATACCGGATATTGAGAAGTGGTTATTGGATGAGCAGGAGCATCCTGAAGTTCTCCAACGTGTAGGTTTAGTCTACCTAATTAACGGGATAATGATGGGTCACGATGAGACCAGTAGGGTACCCCCGTTCGCTTTTTATTTGGTGGAGAATGTAGAAAGCATAAACGACTATCCATGGGGCACTTATTTGTGGGACCAGACTTTTAGAAAGATATGTCATTTGATGAACACATACAAGGAAAGTTTAGAGGGCAGGGTGACCGTACAGGGGGTTATACATGCGTTACAGTTTTGGGCTTACGAGACCCTCCCCGACATTGCTTTCCGACTGTTGCTGCCACCCTCATAGCTCCTGATGCAGCTCCTCGGATGATGAGATGGAGTTGCAAAACTACCCCTCCGCAGTGGAAAGGATTATCGGCGAAGGCAAATAAGGTAATAAGCTTAATAAACATTGTTATTGTCTTTTAATTATATCCGGATTTGGTAAACATTTTGTTATTCTTAATTGTAATGAAATATACATTGTTCGCAGAGTCGTGTGATAGGGTATCTGACTGCAAGGGATGTTGATAGGCAGTTGATGCTAGGTAGGGGCATTCTGGATGCCGAGATTAACGAGCCGCCACGTGTGATCAATCGCCCTGCACTTATTGCACGTCCACACCCTAGACATGCATCCACTACACAAAGATCCACGACTGCTACCAGCCAGATCGACCCATGCTACACAACAGTCACCCCCTACTTCACGACCTCCTACTTCTGATCCCTCTCATTCACATGCCACCACTTCACGGCGTGTGCCGCACACTTCCTACGTTCAGATGCTAGAGGCGGAAGATGACCAATCTGATGAAGAGGATGAAGCTGCTGGCCTTTATAGAGCTGTGAGGAGAAGGATTGATAGTGGGTTGAATGAGCTTCGGGAGGAAATTCGCCAGGTGGCTCAGCGTCAGAATGAGCATGGGGCGATACTTCTTGAACTCAATGGGATGATGCAAACGTTGTTATCCAGAGATCAGGTAAAAATTATATCATTGTCAAATTTTTTATGCGATAAATTTATTTGTTTGTATTATGATACTAACTGGGCCACATTTTTTTCAGACTACCCCTCATCGGCATCCATCTCATCCACCTCCTCCATCTTCTCCACAGTAAAAATTATATCATTGTCAAAATTTAGTTATATGTATTATGATACTAACTAAGACACATATTTTTCGGACTACCCTCATCGGCAACCATCTCTCCACCTCCTCCACCTCCTCCATCTCCTCCACATGATACCTACCGGGCTACACATGGTCGGCGATGATGATCAAAGCTCGACGACCAGGCGTTGACGTTCGGGTTTGATAAGATTCTTGCTGGAGTTTCCGAGCCCGTTGAAGAGGAGTGCATGGGGAGGATTTCGTAGACGATTTATTGGTGGGCGATCCTTATATGGATGCGTAGATCGGCGATGCTACGGCCTCTCCTACTCCTCACGAGACTACACCTCTGCTCCCTCACGAGGCTACTGCCTCTCCTACTCCTCACGAGGCTACACCTCTCCTGCTTCTAACGAGGCTACGACAGAGGCTCACCACGACCACCGACCAGGCATCGCTCACGCTTGAGATAGTAAGTAATTTGAATTTAAAATTCAAAACTATAGTAAGTTATGTAAATTATAATGTGAAAAAGTATATAAGTTGTTCATTTATTGAATTTTTTGTAGCTGGGGGTCCAAGTGAGAAACAATTGGGTAAACGAAAAGGGACGATGCTTCGATAAGAAGATTGAGGACACGCCGATCGTGACCCGTCCACGTTATTTAACCGATAGGTCGCACATAGTCGGTTTTCCGGAGATACCGTTGTGAGGTGGACACCGCGAAAAAAATTTCGGACGAGTTTGAAAACAAGTTCATCAAATGGTTCAATCAAGAAAATCCGCCCCAATTGAAATTCCCGTCGGGATGTCACCGGTTTTCGCCGACTCTACCGCTTCCCAAGGCTTGGTGGACACGCTCTCATGATCCACTTATGGAGTTGGAGGCTACGGTATATTCTTTTGACTTCACTTGCATATTTCTTATTTCATTATCTCTAACTTCAATTTTGAATACGTGCAAAGATGTGGATGCGTATATGGACTTGGTAGAACGCCAAATGGAATCATATCCAAAGATGCTTCACACCACATTCAGCCATTGCGTGCTCATTTTTGCTTATTATTGCGGATCGGTTGATGCACTCACAAATCCGAAATTCCAATGTTTGTGACTCAAGACTGCGTAAGTGGGATGAAAACAACGTGATATACACTCCTGGGCCATTACTACATCTCACCGGGCAGCCGTGGAAGTGTCTATTCCCCGATGGAAGGTTAGGTTGTTTGATTGTCCTGCCGGGTCAAAAGTACAAGCCTGATGTGAAGCCCAAGATCAATAGGTTGGGAGTTTCGTTTAGAAAGTGTTCGAGACCGATGCACGATTATGTCAACTCCCAAAATGGTTGATCCGGCGAAGCCTCCTTTGGAAGTGAAAATAGTAGAAGGCGTACCACAAATGCCAATTCCGTAAGTGTTATAAACTTCTAACTATTTATCACATTATATACAATCTACACTATTAAACACTATCCATTTTATACTGAGGGGTGATTGTGGGTTATACACGGCAAAATTCATTGAGCATTTGTTGCACAAGGAAGATTTTTCGCTCCTCCATCATAAGAACATGCCGTTGTTCCGGAAAAAAGTTTCTGTCCAACTTTTTAATCAAATAGTACAGTTGTAAACTAATTTGTATAAACATTGTTTTGGTGTATGTTAATTTTGAAATTTTTGGTGTATGTTAATTTTGGAAATTTTTGGTGTATGTTATATTTTTGGTATTTTGTTGTATGTTGGTAGCCATTTATATTTTTGGTGATGTTGTTTTGATGAGTATTCAATTTGTTTAAAAAACAACTCAACTTAAAATGGATAATGATCGTTCTTTAAATATAAATGTATGGCTGCAACATTCCCTACGTTTGAACGTAGATAATGCAACATTCTCTACGTTCAAACGTAGAGAATGTTGCATTCCCTACGTTCAAACGTAGAGAATGTTGCATTATCTACGTTCAAACGTAGTAATGCAACATTCCCTACGTCCAAACGTAGCAAAGCAACATTATCTACGTTCAAACGTAGGTAATGCAACATTCTCTACGTTCAAACGTAGGGAATGCAAGTACTAGTGTGGTACATGCAATTATTGTTGTTGTACAAGTACGAGCCCTTTAAATGATTTATTCAAACTACTCTTTTAAGTAGTGTAAAGAGAAGCACTTCTTCACCTTTCAATTTACACTTCTTCACCTTCAAACTCTTTGAAATGGATAATGATCGTTTCTTTAAAGTTCTTGATGGCGGTTTCGCAACAAGTTTGGTATGTCATTATTAATTTATTTACTTTTATATCACTTGTATTATTATGATCAAACAAACGTGAAATGTTTCTTTTTCATAGACACTACCTCCAAAGATACGTTAATAGGTTGAACGACACGGCCGAGGAACCTAGATAGGGCCGTTCTCAAAAGCCGATTAGGGACATGGGAAGTGAGAGTTGGAGCCACGGACAATGGAATTCTTCGTTTCTTTGGGGAAGGTTGGGAGGAGTATGTGGCGGCTCATTACTTGAATGAGAGGAGTTTATAGTGTTTGAACACATGGGGATTTCATTTTCGACACTCTTCTTTATGATCACACTTCTTGTCGAAGACTTTTTCTCGAGACCGATGATGCGAGATGATGATGCGGTGATGATGCGATTGATGATGATGCAGTGTGAGTAAACGAAATCCCCATTTTCGAGGACGACGCTAAACTGGGTATTTTCACAAGTTGTTATTATGTGGTGAGATATTTAATATATTTTTAGTTATTTTCTTGTTTGATATTATTTTCCCATTTTGAAAAAGTTTTTAAATTTGTTTCTGATTTGTAGAGTATTCCAAAGGCATTTGCGAGAACAAACGACATGTTGCGAAACAAGTCCGTGGAACTGCGAATTGCCACAGGGGAATCATGGCCTGCTAGAATTGTCTATATGGCAAATGAAAAAGTTCGTTTAAGCGGGTTGTATGATTTCATTACGGACAATGACCTAAATCGGGGAGATGAATGCAGCTTTGAAGTCATTGATCAACCTATAGAAAATCACGTCGTGTTTAATGTGGTGATTACTAAATATTGAAGATCATTTATTTAGGCGTCATCCTATCCTATTTATTGATCACCCTTAGTTTATTTAAGCGTCATCTTATTGTTAACTCA
Source organism: Gentiana macrophylla (assembly GCA_026214975.1). Lineage (NCBI taxonomy): Eukaryota > Viridiplantae > Streptophyta > Magnoliopsida > Gentianales > Gentianaceae > Gentiana > Gentiana macrophylla. Next base: position 113,462,814 of record CM047812.1, on the reverse strand, counting down.
ATGTATAGTTTACTCTTTTTTCTTGTGTGTAAACCCGTAATAATTCTCATTAGTTTTACAGAGGTAGTGTAATGCAAGACAAACTTGATACCGATTAATAACCGAATACAATCATTACTACAATCCATTAATAAAATACTACATAACAAAAATCAATAACAATCAATAACAATCCATTCTATACCACCATAACAAAAATCAATAACAATCCATTCTAATAACAATCCTACCGTATTGCGCGCAACTAGCTCTGTTATGTCCTGGATGTTTCTGATTTGCTACACACATTCTCGATGGCCTGGGCGTTCCCATTCGGAAGGGATTCTAGTGGTATTAATTCTACCTCTTCTTGGTGCTCCACCGCATCAAAGCGCATATCTCATATTAGGCACTCCGACTTTCATGTTTCTTACCGACTGAACATCCCAATCCTCTCTGTTAGGAATTGGATATATGCTAGCCATGTAAATCTCTTTGAAACATTCACCCTATAATACGGTGAACAGAGTTCGGGTGGACTAATTACAAGCGTGATCTTTGCGGTCGCTTATAGCATGCGTACACGGTATTTCCATTTTCCGGAAATAACCACAATAACACTTCCGCTCTCTTAGATTTACCACCCCATGAAGCAAGTTATTTCCATGAATCTCAAATTCATCGGGGTTACAGAGCTTAACCACGAACTTCCTTCTAGCAATAATATTCAAGCCACTATTTCATCGATCTCTGGTGCTAACATAGTCGCACAATCAAGCGCCTTCTATCGCCTATCATTATACCATCTCTGCAGTTGTAGCTCTAATGAATTCCAAGAGGCTGAGAACAGCCAACGACGAGCTCCTCTAATCGCACAGATTGAAACTTTCAAACAGAATTGCTTGTCATTAAGCGTATCTTTTCCGGGAAATTTGGCACGCGCCCCACCGCTCAACACCTATTTCTTCAAGTTGTTTATATGCGCCAAGACATTGTGCCTTAATCGAGGCGAACTTTCGGAGAAATTCGGCCTCCGAGAATGCATAGGCGCTTTGATAGAATGTATCTTCACAAAACCGTGATCTTTCCATTTTTTGTCGATTGCCTTTTAAATGATGATAGCAAACACCATGATATGCATCGGGAAATACGACCAACCGCATTTCTAATAGCCTGGTGTCTGTCAGAAATAAAGCTCAAGTTTTCATCATGGATACCTCCAATGGCCACCCTCAAATGTCTCATGAAATACCCCTATGAATCGTTGCATTCTTTTTCAAAGAATACCGAAGGCTACAGGAATAGGTGGTCACCGCATCTACAAACAATAAAGAATAAATAGTTGTCCGGAGAAATGGGTTTTCGGATGAGTTGCGTCCCACACACAAAATAGGTCGACAATACTTGAACCCACGACGGCTTGCTCCCAAAGACATGAAACAACCGTCGAACCTTCCTGGATTATCAAGCCAAAGTCAATATAGGTCCTTCATTGGCATTACACACCATCCACAAGTACGAGGGTATCGCGTTGTAACACTCCGTCGGTGAACCTCTCACCATCATTCTCATCATCTCGTGAGCTCGGTATGCTTGGTCATAAGTCAACTATGACAATCGTAAGTTGTGAGCATGTCCTCCATAATTTGTCTGGGCTTATACTCATTGCCGAGTTCTTCCATTTTCTGACTTAGCAGACTCGCAATAACAATAGGTGTTGCTTGTCGATTGTCATTATCCGCATTCTGAGAGGCACAAGTATGGACATCATTCAACGTTGTGATCTCAAATGTCGTGTGTGACATCTGTATTCACCTTCACCCGCTTTAAGCCTTACATGCCATTTGCATGTATCGTTAAGACATTTGTAATACAAGCAACGTGTGTCCGACCTACCCAATCTCATCTCGAAAATTGTTCGCAAATCGCATACGATTTTATTTTCAAATTAAAATCTTCTTTTGAATCGTATTTCTTCCCAATGAACAATTCGTTCACGTCATTCATATGTAACGTACCGGTGGATAAACACCTCGGTAAATCATCATCTTCAAATGTGGGAATCCTCCATGAATAATCTTCTCGTACGCTTGCCCTAGCATGTGCACTCTGATTATTGTTGTCATCTCTGCCGGTTTGATCGGTTTGTATATGAGGTGCAAACGGAGAAGCCAAAAACTAGTTAATGATCCACCAAACATATTATATGGTCATTGGATGAGTGGAACACGACGACTACTTGAAGGTTGGTTAGGAGGATCTTTGAAGCGAATGGTGTGGTTGGCTGTTTATGACAATATTACGACTACTTGAAGGATGATTTGACAGATTATGACTTGGTCTTAGTGGTTGATACCGAAACGGTTGGTCCGAAGCTTCACCAAGCCTTTGTGTAGCAACATTGTTTTCATACCCACTACATCCATATTGTTGCTCGAACGGATTAAAATCTGGATCTCAGAGCAAGTTCTTGTACCGAGAAAGGAAATTTCCAATCTTGTAATCCGAGTATTGCAATCTTCATTTAAATCAATGCCATCATCCTCCTCATTTAAATCAATGCCATCATCCTCCTCATTTATCGGTTCATTGTTTGCCTCCACCGGTGTCGCATTCACACAAAAATTACATTCTTACTTGCCATAGGCCGCTTCGATGTAACCATTTAAGGTCTCGTGCGTCTAAGATATCATCAGGTGGTATATTTCCCACACTACCGTAAGTAAACAAAGCTTTTAGGTTGAGCTTTGAATCGACCGATCAATACCAAGCCTCAAATACACTTTATCCAATAACGCATTCAATCCTATTTTCTTTGGGACAAATAATGAGAACATCGATCCATTAATTCCACCGGTTATAGATAGGATCATACGTAAATTCTCCGTTGAACGAGACAACAATCATAGTGTTGCGATTATCCGCTTAAAACAAAAAAAAAAAACGATTCAAGTCAGTATCAACTAAATCATTATCAACTTAAAAAGGATTGTTTCCAAAAAATGGTAAACATGATATGTATTTATTACACTTTCATAAATTACACTACATTATCAAATCAAAAATTATAACACTATCGTTCTTAGATGTATAAAATTACATAAACAACCTACTTAAAACACACATTTCGATAAATACATATCATTTCTACAATATAAATAACATAATCACTACTCAAAACACAAATTTCGGTTAAATAAATATCATTAATTACACTAAAACCTAGTAATTGAACCCTAAGAAAATACTTAAATACACTACTTAAGTATGAACATTACATAAACAACCTACTTAAAACACACGTTTCGGTTTTAGACATATGATTACTACAAATATAAATAACATACACACATTGAGCACTTGAATTAAGATAAATAAGATAGCAATAACTTACCCATTTTAGCACTTGAATGATGAAGAAATGGACTTGAAAGATGAAGAAGTGAGCACAAAATTGATATTAGATTCAAAGCCTTTGAAGGAATGAGAAAAATCTCGTTAATGTGGTGTATATTCAACAAGCACCTTACAACAACATTAATACCCATCTACCACTGTCAACATTAATATCAAAAATTCACTTTTGGATTTCCCTACGTTTAAACGTAGGTTTTCTACGTTTCAACGTAGAAAATCTACGTTTAAACGTAGTTTTTGTTACGTTCAGACGTATATAAATTTCAAAAATAAACCTTTGGATTCCCTACGTTTAAACGTAGTTTATCTACGTTTTATCGTAGAAAATCTACGTTGAAACGTAGAAAACCTACATGTAAACGTAGGTAAAGATCAACTGCAACGTTTTATGTTAGTTATATTTCCTTACGTCTGAACGTAGATATCTCTACGTCTGAACGTAAGGATCTCTACGTTTACCAGATTTTTCATGTCAGAAAAGGCACAACCTGATTTTCAAGTGTCAGGTCTGACGTGGCCTGATTTTCCAATTTCTGCTGTTTTTCTTACCGTTTCTTTTTTTTTTTTGTTTTTTTGTTCACAGTGTTGTGTGAGGCGAATTGAAGATGATAGGATCAGTAGTTTACCTGAATCTGTTCTTCACCAAATGTTGTCCTATTTGCCCTTGGACACTATTGTGACGACGAGTGTTCTTTCATCGTATTGGCAGAAGTTATGGACCAAGGTCCCTGTATTGAAGTTTATCTGTCCTGCCTCACATGAGTCACATTATAGTCGTTTGCCAGACATGGCTGGTGAAGAATATTGTAGGTGGGTAAATCATGTTTTGGAACAGCATGATTGCCATGTTTTGGATGAACTGCAGGTTGTGTTTCTTCTTGATAGCCGTCACCAGGATTACTTAAACCACTGGTTGGATTATGCCTTCACTAGGAAAGTTGAGAAAATTGAGCTGGATTTATTGGGGTGGTCTAATTTTTGCGCTGCCTATAACTTTTCTGAGATGATTGTTAGGGAGAACCAAAGACTTAGATATGGTGTTGGCCTTGGTTTTGGTTTTCTGAAATGTTTGTCCCTCAAACATTTGCGAATTGATAGTGAATATGTGAGCATGTTGTTTGCAAATTGTGCTTTGCTTGAGAAGATTGAATTGATTGACATATCTAAGTTGGATAAGTTTGAGGTTATGGGAGCTTGTCTCTTTTTGAAGAACGTAGTCATTAAAGACTGTTTAGATATGGATTTTGTTGCTGTGTGCAAGTGTGAGAAGCTTGTTTCGTTAGACACACAGACGGTTGAGAAATTGTTGCTTAGAGATCTTCCTCATCTAATTGATTTGTCTCTATCTCCTTGCTCTGGTATTCCCTCCATAAAATCCCTAGACGATGTTCCTAATCTCCTTGGTCAACTGGAGTCCCTCAGTCTATGGGGTGTTTTCTTTCCTGAGGTACTATACAGTCCCTGTTAAGTAGTGTCATTTTATTTGTATGTCCTTGTACTAACATGTTTTTTTCCCCTCTTTAATACAGGGTCTTATGAATGTATCTAAGTTTAATCAATTGATTAAGCTAAGGACATTGTTGATTGAGATTAAACTTTACAATGATGAAACATTTAATGAAGAGTTGATCTCACTGCTCAATTGTTTGCCTCTTTTGGAAGTTTTTAAACTTGTGGTACTGTCTTCCTTATCCCTCTGTCTTCCTGCTGTTTTTTTCAATATATCCTCTGTCTTATCTTGTGTTTTGTTTGCAGTTATTCCGGGATGTGGAACAATGCAATTTTTCCACAATAGGGAAGGATCCAAGAGGGCATACAAGGCTGTCATTGTTGAAACTTAACACTTTTCATTTTGTATGCTACCAAGGTAGCGAGGGAGATGTAACTTTTTTGAGACAAGTTTTGCTGGATTGTGTCAACTTGAAAGAAGTGATACTCAACCCTTGCAGCCATGAAGCCATAGAAGATGGTTACGGTTACTATGTGTCTTCCGATGAGAATGTTAGATACTCTGTGGTGCAGCAGATTGCTGATTTGAGAAAATTATGTAGCTCCAGCTTTGCCTGTGTTCTCAACATTCACTAGATTCTGATTTTGATCACTCCAGCACATTCAGAATCTTGGTTTTTTCACGTCAGAATTCAGCAATTCTTCACATGATTTTCTTTCAGAATAACTGACAGGCCATATGAATGTGTTTCCTTTATTCTCTAGAACCTTTGTGAATTATGAGATTGACCAAACCAAAGGCATGTCATGATACACTTCATGTATATATCCTTCACTTGTGTTTTGGATCTTCGATGTCTGTTCTGGATCTTCAGTTCGTGTTTGGACTGAGTGTTTAGTCTCTGTTTCACTTTATCTAACTTGAGTTTTTTTTTTCTGTATTTATGCTTTTTCAGTTTTTGCTTGTTCTGTATGGATGTTTGTGTTTTTTTTCCTTTAGGATTAGCTTCGGGTGGTTTTGCTTAGGGTTGTGTGGTGATTACAATCAACTTTTGGTGCAGATTTTTGGAGTTAGAAAGTTTAATAACCTAAACAATTCATCTTAGTTACTTTTGGTGCAGCTTGTCTGTGCTTGTGATGGTTTTGATAGTCTTATTTTGATTGTGAGTTTAAATATCTCGAGATGATCGATATTTATCAAAAAACATAAATTACATCCGTTATACAACTATAGCATATTACTCAGATTTTTAAAGAGACGGACGGTATCTCAAATGCTACATTTTTCTTGTTTCATTCATTGAGCAATACATATGAGGTTTCAAACATTTTTTTTTGAAATTTGACAGGTGAAAAACTTTGTTCACATTTCATTCCTTTCAGATGTAGCAATTACAACTAGGAAATGAAATTCGTAAAAACTTCATGAGCAACATCAGCAAACAGTCTTCTTGGTGTTTGATTTCTTCTCCTCTGAACTTCCTGCACATAATTCACATTCAGAATGTATTCAGAATCCTCTCATTATACTCAGCCCTCATAGAGTTAACAGAATTCTGAAAAGCTTTAGTCAAATTTCTTTCATAGAATCATATGCATATACTATTAAGTAAATAGTAAAACAATATATATATATTTTTTATTTTAAACAAAGGCTATTGCTCGTATACAACATACTATATAGCCAATACTTTGAATATGGGTTTATAGATCAGCATTCTAAATCCAGTAATAATTTATAAGCAATGCCAAAAACCAATTTAACACCTTCACTAGATTATTATGTGTTCATGTGCACGCTAAAGGCAAAAGCATCCATACACACTGTCAATTATCAAACGGTTTCATAGATCACTATATTGATTACTACAAAAATAATCTTTCATTTAAGATGTAGATTTCTTCAACATTGTGAACCCATCAACATAATACATGTCAGTTTTGTGATTTGAATCTCTAAACTGATAAACTGGTAGAACTAATCTAGGTGTCAACTGAGAATGATGGTCAGTTGAGCAAGTGTGTTCAGTTCTGTGAAAGTCAGCTGGTGGAGTGAGCTGAGTTTCTTCTGAAGTCATTTCTCAGTTTTATGAGAACTGAATAAAAACACAGGCATGTAATTTACAGCTCTGCCTTGATTCCTTATGCAGTGACACTATACTTCTCTAGTATTTACTGCAATTTAGTTGCAATCATGTACACACAAAACTTTTTTGGTTCACAATGCAGTGACTTCATCTTTACATAACATTATAATGCAGTATAAAGTGGCCTCATTATTCATTGATATGACATTCTACTTCTTTTGAATGCAATGACATGATGTTTTCAACCTTATAATCCAGTGACATCAGAGTTTTCATTCGAATAAAAACACAGGCTTCTAATTTACAGGTCTGGCTTGATTCCTTATGCAGTGACATTATACTTCTCTATTACTTACTGCAATTTAGTTCCAAGCTTGTACACACAAAACTTATTTGTATCACAATCCAGTCACTTCATCTTTACATAACATTATAATGCAGTATAAAGTGGACTCCTTATTCATTGACATGACATTCTACTTCTTTTGAATGCAATGACATGATGTTTTCAACCTTATTATGCAGTGACATCAGAGTTTTCATTCGAAAAAAACACAGGCTTCTAATTTATAGGTCTGGCTTGATTCCTTATGCAGTGACATTATACTTCTCTATTACTTACTGCAATTTAGTTCCAAGCTTGTAAACACAAAACTTATTTGTATCACAATCCAGTCACTTCATCTTTACATAACATTATAATGCAGTATAGAAAACACTCTCTACTATGATTTCATGTACAATTTCACCCAATGTCTATACTTATGCCCTAAAATTGCTATTCAGTACAGAAAATGGTATTTTTTTTGTTGCATGTTCAGTTTGAATAGATACGTACCCAGCTTTCTTCTTCTTTTTTGCTCATTTCTTCGATTTTTGTGCTGCTGCTCTTCTCTTTTCTGCTGAAATTGCTTGCTTCCTCCTTGCCATTGTTCAGTCACTGTATGAATCGAGACTTCTTCTCTGTGATATTGTTCCGATTTTCTTCTAATTTCGTTGCTTTCTCCTTGATTTTTCGTCCGATTTGGCTTTGGATTTTGCAATTTATCTTCTTCGAATAAATGATCTTCAATTTTCTTTCCGTTTTTCTTCCGAGAGGTCGTGCGTTTTCCGTTTTACGCTTTATGAGTAATTGTTATTAACTGTTGCGTATTTGCTAGGGCTAATTTGGTCCATTTGTTTAATTTTTTGTCCTTGTAACTAAGTGTTTGTTTTGAGTGTCCTTTTTCTCTAATTAAGTCCAATATATGTCCTTTTCACTAATTGTCCCCTAATATACGTACTTTTCCTCAAAAAGTAATAATGTGCGTACTGCTTGATTGTGAGAAAAATTTGTATATATGTTACAATATTTAATTTGTTATAAGAGATAAAAATATGTTTATCTATTATTCAAATTGGTTTACAAGATTTTCTGGTTTATCTGTTATATTGTCTTCATATTGTAATCTCTACTATAAATACTCTATGATACCAGTGTAATATTTCGATTTTGAAAAAATGATGACAGCGTCATTTCATGAAAACGAAATATTATATATATATAAGTCGAATATATATATATATATATATATATATATATATATATATATATATATATATATATATATATATATATATATATATATATATATATTGGAAAATTTGATTTTTAAGTAATAAGGAAAATAATAAGAAATTATTATTTTGGGATTTTCTATTTAAGGAAAATAAACCCCATTAGATCCCATAACCTAAAAGAAATCAGAAAATTTCCTACGCTCTCTGTGATACGGCGTGAGAGGCAAAAATAAGGGCTGAGAGTTTTTTTCCACTTTCTACGGTGATTCGTAACGGTTTTCAGATCATAGTAGAGCAACAGAATCGTTGTGAAGAGGGCGTCGCTTCAACACAAGAAAGTTGGAGTTTTACTAAGGTGTGTTTTCGACCTAGATGCTGTTCTTGTCTGAGTTTGATGGATTCAAACTCATTAACTCGTAGTTTTGTTTGGTTAGAAACGTGTGATCGTATCTAATTTAAATTTGGATTGATCACATAGGTTTTCTGCAGAAAGGTGCAAGTTTTGTTGCGGTTTTTCTAGGAGTTTGGTTTGGAATAGCTTGCTAAAAGGTAAGAGGCTCTTCCTACAAATTAGTTATGGTTTGTGAAGGTTAGACGGTGTTTTGATGCGTTTTATGTCAAAGTTTATACCCAAATGTTGTTCAAGGATTAAGGATTTATTTGGATCATAAAAGATACGTTTTTCTGAGTAAAATCGTGTTGAACATGTTTGGAATCAAGTAGAGATCGTAAAGTGCATAAAAATATTGTTTTAGGGTTTTACTGCGTCGAATGCGTACGCATTGGCTGGCAATGCGCACGCATTCCTGTTACATAATGTATGGCTTTAGTTTCTGCATGTGGAATGCGCACACATTCATAGCAATACGTACGCATTCGTGATTCAGGATGTTAAGTCATTTTCACAATAGGTGCAATGCCCACGCATTGATGGTTCAAGATAGCTTAGGTTGCCCCCACCATGATCAATGTGCACGCATTGGCTAGACAGAATTAAACTTTCAGCAAGTTTCTGGTCAGGGAATGCGCATGCATTCCAGTGAATTCGCTCGCATTGGCCCCAGTTTTTGATAAAAATGTTGTTTTAAGCTATGGAATGAGTTTTAAACGTAGTTTCATGATCTAATAACATTAATTAAACATGAACAAGCTTTGATTGAGTTTCTGATGCGTTTAGTGCCGGCACCAAATGTACTCTTAAAGGGAGTTGAAGTTCGGGACCATCGGAAGGGCATGATAGGCTTGTGCTTTGATGAACTAAAGTTCATCAATGTCTGTGTACTTGATAGGATGTGGTGTCTAGCTGTCTAAGTGAGGGAGTAGAGTTGTTAAGGGGAGCTTTGCCTTGAAAACACTTAGGTGGCTAGTTAACAACAAATAATTTGTACATACTTGCAAAGTAAAAAGATTAAATGTCATGTCACTTTTGTATAGGCACATGTGTATATCGGCTATGTGACGCATTCGGACAGGTGGATAACTCTGTGACCCACATGCGGCCAAATGACAGGGGGACTTCACCGAACGGGTATGCATATCGGGGAATCCTGGGACTAACAGTGCAAGACACTGTTGATTGGCAACCATCTCGTGGTGGTCACACCTCGCATAGTGCCCTTGAGTGCTGACGTAACCAAGATAAGTTAGGATAGAAACGTATAGTCATGACATGTTGATGGACATGAAGTCAACCCTAGGTTGAGTCGGTCTTATAAACATAATCTTTTAATTATAAGTCCTAATTAATTTATAGCTTCTACCCCTTTCTGAGTACATTGTACTTACCTCACATGCATGTTTTTCTATGTGTTTGGGGAGAGAAGTTGAAAAGGTACATCCGGAGTTTGAGGAAGACTTTGATGACGACGTTTGAGGACGCCGACGTTGAAGCGCTTATTTTCTGTTCTTTATTATCTTTAAATGTTAGACTTGTTTCATTTTGGAGAACCTTGTAATTTCTTTTAGTATACTTTTGGTGGTTTCATACGTTTTACGGTTTCGTTTGGTTTTTCCCAATGTAATACATTTACATTTCTATCTTTAGTTTTGAGTTTCTATTCTTGTTTGGTGGAAAAAAAATATACCCGAGTCTTTTGCTTCCCTTTTGCTTTAACTCGATACGACGTAATAGAGACTTACGTATAATATGGAATTTATTTTATATTATACGTGCATTAACGTTCTTTTTCCTGGATAAGCTTTCGGTCCTCAGGGCGCAGGCGTTACAACTAGTGAAATAATACACAACTTTTTCCTTCTTCTTTTTATGTTATATTTCATCTTTCCTTCTCTGTTATTAGTTTTAATTTTATAACACGTTATCAGCACGAGACTCTACCGGCAGAGGATTCGAACCAGAACATGAGACTCTACCAATGGATTCGACCTGGAGCATGAGACTCTAGCAATGGAGTATTCGTAATTCAATTCCAACTACTGGCGGATTATTCAATTCCAACCAGAGTGTTGGTAATAATCCGGATCCATGGTTCATATGGAGATTGACGGTACTCAACCCTATACCAGCATTTTCGACGGCTAAAGAACCTAATGGCTGGCCGGTAAATAAAAGGGTGATCACATCAATTACAGATTTACGGAATCAGGAATCATGCCTGGAGTACAGGAACCATGGACCAAGCCTAAAAGAAAATTCAAAATTTGGTAACGACTTGAAAACGAAATGCATAATGGTCTGGATGGTGTATTGAAAAAAAAGGGATTGTTTAACCTCAAATCAAATTCTACGTCTATCGTAGGGGAAATTTTTGGGTGGTGTGTCCGCACCGTGCGGACACACCTATTTTGTTTTTAAAACACGGATGTTTTACAGAGTGTTTTGTATTTTTAACTTTTTCTACCAAAATACGGGTGTTTTTAGAGTAAAATAGGTGTGTCCGCACCGTGCGGACACACCACCCAAAAATTTCCCCTATCGTAGGTATTGAGGTAAAAGTTTAGTTAATTTACTACAGTATATTATATGACTGCATTATTTATATGGATACTAGTGATATTCACAACATCGTTGATTGGCTTCAGTGTAATTAGCTTATAGTTTATGTGTCCCATTATGTATAACTTGCTATTTAGAAGATAGGAGACATACTCCTCAAAGATCCATCCAATGTACCTCAATTCACTCCAATCAGATCACAAGTTTCAAGACTGTTGATCTCTCCTTTAATCAATATCTAGGAAATCCAGTATTGTTAATATTGATTGTTTAGACAAGGACCTCAATATGCGACATATGAGACTTGGACATCCTTCTACGAGATGTTTTGAACTGTGTTCTAAGTCCATCTAAGTTTTTTCTATAGCTTTTCACTAGGTTTTTGTCCATTTTATCAAGAAAAAATGTGTTTGATTTTATTTTTGATAATACATTTAATATTTTACCCATTTTGGCTTTATCATTTAAAAATTTACTGGAAAATTACTTTTTACTCCTTATATTATATGGTTTGAGAAAGAAAATAAAATAACTATTTTTATACGTTGGTTTACTACATTCAAAGTTTCTATTTTATACATTTCAATGCATAACGGAATGTATGAGTAAGAATTTTTATGTGTAGCCATCCACAAATCTGATATGACCTGTTTCTTTTGACTCCTCATTTGTTTTGTACTGAAATTAAACAGCATGTAAAATGTGATATGACATACAATCTGAAGATTATAAATATGTAATACTCAATTAATTGTTTCATTAATCCAACGTTAATTGTGAACAGGTGATGAGCCCTCCTCGTTCCTTTTTGACTCCTCATTTGTTTTAAACTCGATCATTTGTTTCGTTAATCTTACATTAATGTGTACAGGTGGTGAGCTCTCTTCCTTAGAAATTTCAGAGGACTTCAATGGCATCATCTTCTCGTAAGGTAAAGTTATTTTTTTTTCCTTTTCCAGTAACAATGATGTTTTTTTGTGGCGATACATCTTTCGTGAAAGTGTTATATATGAGTATTTAATATTAGCGCTATAGTGACTTGTTCTCCCCGAGATTCTCCACCCCCTTGCGATTATTTTGTTTCTAAGATTGTTAGAAAGGCTAGAGAGTTACGTTTAGCTTGATCTCTGGGTTGAGAGATGGTTTTCTCCGTTTGTATCCTTTCAAAACAAACCAAAAAAAATTGTTACCAGAAAACGGTCATGATATTTGCAGAGTCGTCCCAAAGTTTTTAGATGGCCTAGGCCTACTTATTAATTAAAAAAAAGGCCTTTTGAAACTAACAAACCTTGTTTTAAAGTATATGACGCATGTATTAAGAAAGGCCTTTGAAACTATCAAACAGTGTTTTAAAGGATATGACTCTTGTTTAACTCATTTATTTTTAGGGGATTTAATTAATAAACTCCATACTTTCATTACTCTTGTTTACTAAATTCAGTGGAAAAATAAAACTGGGTCCTAAATTTTGATTAATTTTCGGTCCCCCTAAGTCATTACCTTGTAGGCCTATGCACGAGAACACATCTAGATGTTTAATGAGTAAATTTCAAAGAGTATGGAGACCTATAATAATTGTTCAAAATTTAATAATTAAGATTATATGTAAAAATAGTTCATTTTATATAATATATAGTCCACAATTAAAAATAAAATTACATTTGTTATTATGTGTAACATTTTTTTATGCAGAACAAAACAACTCAACAAGCCAGATCACTTGCTATAAAAGTACCGAAGACCCCAAAAAACAATGTCCCTAACAGACCGTAAGTGATTTATTTATGATAAATATACAAACAATAATTTTCACATTATTTGTAATGTTTAAGATTTTTATTTTTAAGATTTTGTTTAACGAGGTTTAAATGAATCTTTTACAGGCCGTTGCACTATGGGCTTTATGATCCTCGTTATCTGGAAATGGGTTTGCCTGTTGATCCTATTCTTAGGTGTTTTGTGCAAAGTGAATATTACAGGTAAAGCTTATACTAAACCTATACATACATACATATATTTGTAGATGCAAATGTGTAAATTAATGTGATCGATTCGGTACGTTGATATGTGGTATCCAACAGTATACGGTGTGTTGTGTTAAATTTCTTTCAGTACTTTTGTAAAAATGTGCAGTCAATATCAGTACAGACCATATATATCATTTTATATGCATTTTCAATTTTATTTGCAACTATTGTTACTTCCACTTTATCGCGGGTTATTTCTCGATTAAATCGTTGTGCTACATCATATCACGGCCATGGGCTGGAATTTCATTCTATTTGTATTAAAATTATTTTTGTTGTTAAGAATGTGAAAACAACATCAATGCATCCGACACAATCTTTGAATTTGCTCCAATTCTCCGGCCCATTGAGAAACTGGAATTTTTTTTCTGAATTCGTCAGTGATTCATATGTGCTTAAAGCACAATACCATCACTAGCATATATTAAGACATATAAAATGTTAATTTTTAACCTCCATTTTGTCTCCAAGTTTTTATTTAAAACCTTAATTCACTTGAATGAAACAATTTTTTATTTTATTTTAAACTTTGTGATTTTTGTGAAACATTTCTGCAGGAAATACTTGGAGGAAAAGAACAAAAAGAAAGAGCAAGCAACAACTTCTGGGGGAGCTTAAATTTTGGCTAAAGGCAATAATTATATTTATATGTAATAATATCCTCTTTGGGATTTCAATTACATGGACCAAGTCTCTGTCTCCTCTTTTATGTCTTTTTGAATTCTTGATTTTGGTTTGAACGTTGAGAATTGGCATTTCTTTTGCATTATGAAATTTTTTCTCTCTCTCTATTCACTCGGTTAGTAATTTACTTGGTATACATCCGCAAGAACTACACCTTGGAAACTGGGATGAAAATTCGATTAGGAGGCTTAAATGGGTCGAAAATAGGCTTCCGGGCACGCCAGAAGTGTGAAAAAAGGGCAAAATTAAGGGTAGGAAAACGTCCCTGGCATGCACATGAAGTTAATTTGATGATATCTTTGCATGTAAAGTTCCGATTTGAGTGATTCAAAACTCATTCAATTTTCTACAACTTTCAAATAGACGAATAGTCCAAACAATGCCCCAACATAGATCAAATTGCAGATGAATTAAATGTAAGGTGAAAACACTAACTATTTTTTATCCGTTTCAATCCTCTAGCTTCGGACACATGCTTTCACCCCTTAAGCTTGACTTGTCATCAACAATGCCTCTCATCCAGGGCTATTAATTAACTTATATCCAGCAAACATCAACACCAATACCACACTTAACTCCTGTAAGATAAAAATAGGCTATAAAATATGCATAAATTCCCTGAAAATATCGAGATATCGTGACAAAAATGCAATTGACCTCTAAATGCAAAACATGGTGAATAGTCATCTAAAATGTATAAATATCCCGAGAAGTGCATGAAATTCATCATAGAAACGGAGATAAATATGAATAAACTGATATCAAAGATGAGGTTTTTCATATCTAGTGTGAAATGCTTTGACCGTGAATCCTACAATGACACAGCATGAGGGCCATGTCGCTCAACAGGGGGGCTCTGGCATGCTACAACCTGGTGGCATTATTAATGGTGTGTCTATATATTTTGGAATTAATGGAAATATGCCACAAATTAACGGAAACTTTCCCATGTCTGAAAACATGCATGCAGTCCAATATCGATGTCCTTATTCCGCTATTCAATCATCAGATGGTAAGTCATTTGATCTATATGAGTACTTGAAGTAAAAATTGAAAGAGTTAATTTGTTATTTGCTTCAAGTACTCACATATATAGATCAAATGACTTACCATCAGATGATTGAATAACGGAATAGACCATCGATACTCGATTGCATGTTCCCAACCACTACAAGAAGAATATTTTTTTGCTACACTAGGTTTTGCGCCACAAAAAAAGTGTGGCTAATATATACTTAGTTAGACTCATTTGCCACGCTATTATGGCTAAAATTAAGTATATGACAACATTTTTTAATTGTGTGTGGCAAACACTAGTGTAGCAAAAGAGCATTTTTCTTGTAGTGAGCTGTGTGAAAGTTTCCGTTAATTTGTGGCATGTTTCCACTAATTCCAAAATATGCCGACGCACCATTAATACCAGCACTGGGTTGTAGCATGCCAGAGGCCCTAGTTGAGCAACATGGCCCTCGTGCTGTGCCATTGTAGGATTCCCACCACCACCGAAGCGAAGCGAGAGAGGAACACATTTGTGACGACGGAAATGTGGTTCCACCATATAACGGCGGCAGCAAAGCGTATCCATTTCGGCAAAGCGGGCAAAAGCCTTGATTATAAACTTAGGGATATGTGGAATTCATGAGCAACATCGTGAATCTTTGGTCATGAGGAATGACATTGACTATTAGGCCATTAATGTTCTGAAAATTGAAAGCTTCCTTGTATCGTGACATGAAAAGTCCCTCGTTATATTGAGAAGCAAAGTCACCATTATGCGCCCCAAAAATGTTTATGTTTCGCCATACAAAGTCAATGGCAGCCAACACAAGGCCGAAAACATAACCACACCAAAAATAGTACATATATTCATAATATATAGGCCCGGCCTCTTGATTAAGGCCAGCCATCAAAGCAAGGAAAAAGTGCAAGCAATTAATGACCAATCCATATATGGGGTAAATTGTGCGCAAGTACTACAAACAAACAAGAGAACGGATCATGGAGTAAAGATCATCGAATCTAGGAAGTCCACATCGCCACTATGTCCTACACCACTCGGAGCTGGTGGTGCTGCTGCAGCCTCATCGTCAAGAGCATCACTTGCGGTGCCTGAAGGTTCAGCTGCTGCCCAAAGAAGTTCGTCATTAATGTTTATTCCGCTGGTCCAACTGGTAGCATTAGGCGGCTGGGATTGAGGAGGACTGGCGGCAAAATCACCACAACAATAATATAATATATTTTTTTTGTTATTTTCAAAAATAATTGTTTTTAGAGAAATGTTTGTGTCATAACAAAAATATACACAACAAATAATACAACACTTTTTTCATCATTGATTTGATGGGACCTATTTGAATCAATAGATCCTACATTATAATTAATGGTCCAAAAATGTGTTGTGTCAAATTTGTTACTACTCTTGTTTATATATATCCATATATGAGGAGAGAACCAATATTGCGGTTAAACCGGTTAAAATAAATAAATAAATAACTCACAGTGTATCGAAAGTGGATTCCCCATAGCTCATTCCCAGATCAGGTGCCTGTATATATGTCAATTCAAAAAGGATTTATATCAACTTTATTACATTTTTTACCATTATTTTATTCATTATTCTATTTTATTTCACCGATCATTTCATAATCTACACCAATCATTATTCTACTTTATTTTATCCCATCAACTTTTTAATAATTACTTGAATCACTTTATCTAAAAAAAAACCCAAAAACTCCAAAAAAGACTACAACCCAAATCAAACTGAAATATATGAGATATTATGACAAAATAATCATTATCAATTAATTACTCTATTTCATAACATTGATAATTAACACCATTACAAATTATATTTTTAGTTTCGCAAGGTATCCCTAAACAACTGTTGAGGGTACCTCGAGGTACTGTCACCAAATGTGAGGACCTCTTGTTTATATTGCAACCATGTATATGACATTATATGAACTATAACACATTTAGTCGTAGTACGGTTGTAACGTCCCGTTCCCGGACACCGAGTCCTTATCCGGAAATCGAAACGTTCGGCACGCATAACATTAAATAAATAACATTACACGTAAGCCTCTACTACGTCGTATCAAATAAAAGCAAACGGAAGCAAAAGACTCGGGTAATATTTTTCCCAAACATTAAAGAATAGGAATCACTAAAGGTAGAAAGAAAATGTAGTGCTTATTACATTCAAAAGAAATCAACGAAATCCAATGCTACCAAGATAACTATTACATCCAACTAATCCAAGTCTATGAAATAGCATAAATGAAGGGAACAAAAATAAATAAGAGTCTTCAACTCCGGCGTCTTCAAACGTCGTCATCAAAGTCCTCCTCGAAACCATCACCAACTGTTGTTAGTCTTCTCTCCCCAAACACATAAATAAACATGCATCCGAGGTAAGTACAACGTATATAGTAAGTAGTAAAGCTACAATTTAATTAAGGTTTGTTATTAATAGATTATCTTGATGAAACGACTCAATCTAGGGTTAACTTCATGTCCATCAACATGTCGCGACTATACGTTTCTACTTAGCTTATCTTTGTTGCGTCATTACTCAAGGACACTGCGCGCATGGCGTTCATCACTGAAGATATACTTGCTAACTAACGGTGCCGATTAGCACCGATTAGCTCGGGTCTCCACGGTATATGCGTATACGTCCGATGGATTTCCTCCACTACCCTTCACCGTTTAAGGCCGCGGTGTTGTCCACCTTTTATGAGCGTATCACATCGCCGATATGGAATAAAGTCTAACCGAGAATAGATGATGATTTATCTTTTACTACACATATGTAAGTATTGATGTGAATTAACTAGCCATCCCTAGTGTTTTCAAGTAAGCTCCTCACATCTCATACTCTGCACTTGACCACTGAGACACGGACAAGTCCTAGCAAATACACACGACATTGATGAACTCTAGTTCACCAAAGCACAAGCCCTTTCATGCCCTTCCGACGGATCCGAACTTCAACTCCTTTTAAGAGTACATTCGGTGTTTTAATTGAACGCATCAGAAGTACAATCGAAGCTAGTTCATTTTTAATTAATCTATATACATCATAATTAAAAGCTCAAACCAATAAATAACATAACATTGAAGCCTGAACTAAACTGAATCGATTAAGATCAATAAAACAAGGTAAACCGATCAAACACCCGTCTCGAAACCCTAAACGCTCGTTTAAACCCTATTGGGCGCCCGTCCAACCTTATGGACGCGTCCGTGCGGGGGATCGGCGTCCGTCCACTATAATCGGGCGCCCGTCCACCTAAAAACGCTACAACTCGTATGTAAAATCACTCCTCAAACGCCCGTCCGCTTAAGGCAAACGCCCGTTTGAGTTTAGCTTTCCAGGGCGCCGTCCGCTTATGCAGACGCCCGTCCACCTGCGTTTTTCCCAAAACCCCAAATCTTCAAACTCGATTTCTAATCCGTTTCTAACACAAACAGTAGCAACTTTAACACAGACAAAACGCCTAAACGCATATCTAACCGTATCATAGCATCTAGGATCATTAACCAATCAAAAAGATACATCTTTCTTGCACCAAAACATCTTAAATCTTGATCTAACTACTCTCTACCATAATTAGATTGTAGGAAGAGCTTCTTACTTGTTTAACAGCAATACCAACAGAAAAAGCTCAATAAAACAGCAGCAAAACAGTCTCCTTTCTTACAAAAACTTCAACTTTTTGGTGTTGAATCAACGCTCTCCTCACGACGATTCCGGCACACCACTCTGATCTGAAAACGATTGAGAATTGACTCAGAACCGATGAGAAATCCTTCAGCCCAAAGTTATGCTCACACACGCATAAAAAATATATGCGGCCCCTTTTTTGTGAATAAAGATCTAGGTTATGAGATTAATGTGTATAATAGATCCCTTATATAGTTAATCCCAATTAAATCATTTTTCTATTATAAAATCAGAAAATCTCCTTTATTATATACATAATTATCTTAAAAATTATATATATAAATATCCAATTATTTAAACTCCAAATAAAACGAACCGAACCCAATATTTCGTTTTCGCAAAAAGACTCGTCTGCCCTTTCCCGAAAATCGGAATATTACAACGGTAGTGTTATCTTATACTATTATAATTACAATATCTTAGCACAATATAATTATGCTAGGGGTGGTTTAAATAGACAAAAAAAGGGAAAAAATATGAATCAGAACAATGAAAATATAAATTGGGTGATAAGAACAAATTCAATGTTTATAACCCAAAATCCATTGTTTGCTGCAGTTGAGCTGACCTCAAATCCAATGTCTCACTATTCCACTGTTTATGTGTTTTTTATAAAAATGACCTCGAAAATAACGTTGTAAAAATATTGTCACGGATTTTATCTATGCAAAACAACAAGTAATAAATTTATAGATCCGGTATTTCCCAAGTGTAGGGATCGTAGTATAGCGATTAATACCGGAGTCGGTCACGAGGAATCGGGTATCTAGTTCATTAATTTTCCTAAGGTTGTTACTACTAAAACGAAACTAAACAAAGATAAAATAAAGCTGACAGAGGATTGTCACCCAAAGCCGGGAAGGATAAAGCGATAAAAACTAAATCTAAACTACTAACTATAAAAGGAAATAAACAAGAAGATGAACATGGAGATTAACAATGAACAAACAAAATCATCCAATCCTTCAAACCTCTATCTCTATCTAAGGTTATCTTGTGATGATTAACTAAAGATGTGGTTCACCTAATCAAAAGTATGAATCCTACTTCCGTAGATAATTAGCCTATCAATCAAAACAAGGTGTAAGATTTATTCAAATCTAGCAACCTAGATAATCAACCTATCAACTTCCGTTATGTCAAGGTTAAAAATCCAATCTTTCCTATGGTGATCTAAGGTTTAACATGACTTCCATCAAAATCAAACATCGATAAGCAACCATCTTCCGATATCACGCCGCATAACAAATAATCGCATAGGAAAAGATACAACTTTGAGATAAAATCATAAAACAAACTTAAATAAAAGTAGATAAAACTCAAGAAAAAGATTCAAATTGTTTGAACAATTGCAACCCACAAGCATGGAGTACATCGCAAAGACAAAACATAAAAGCAAAATAAAAACCTAATCGACTTGCCACCCCCTCCTCCACCCAACTGGGCTGGGGCGCCTAGGGTTTGCCTCTTATGATGGTGTATCAATGAGATCGAATAATGTGTGTTTTAGGGTTGAAATCGCTACCGCTATTTATAGGAGAAATAGGTCGGTTTTCAAAGATGTCGGCCGTGGGCGCCCGTCCACTCAATCGACGCTTTCGTCCAAGAATTACAGGCGCAGTGGGCGCCCGTTTGCTATGGCGTCTAAACTCTCTCGAATCAAAAACTCCTCCTGGGCGCTTGATCCACTTATTTGGACGCCATCCACTTTGGACGGGACTTGGGCGTGCGTTCACTTCTTTTTCTTCCAAATTAATCTTGATCTTCATTCCAACTTCATCTCTATCTCTTCCTTCCATGCAAATCATCACTTGAACATCTTTTAAGCTCCTTTCACCTCATGCAAGCGTACACTACATCACGATAAAACCATGCAAAATGTAACATCTTACATCTAAAGATATTTATCCAATAAAATCACATAATTAACCCGATTTTGAACTTTAATACTTCTAAAACTCATTTCTTCAATATTTCAATATAAAGTTTCGATTTCTATGAAAACATACTGAATATGGAGAGAATTGTTACAAAATATATCCTTATAAAACGTATAAAATCACCCTTAACAAATATCAAATGAGTTGTCTAAATAAAGAGGACGAAAAAAGGAAAAATGTGAAAAATAATTATCATGTTTCGACAATTAGATCAAAAGATATACTCGTTTATGTAGTTGAATACTATTTAAATTACAGTGGAATAAGGAGATGTCATTTTTACCTAAAAAATATTTCATTATCCTTTTACATATTTCTATATTCAAAATGTCAATTTTAACAATAAACTCTTATGCTAAATAGGTCGGATCGACTTACCATCTGATGATTGTATAACGGAATCTGGCCATTGATATCAAACAGCGGACCTCCTCCGCTCAGCTGGCCGGCCATGGGAAAGTAGTGTCCATGAATTTGTGGCATATTTCCAAAGTTCGACGTATTAATAATGCCACCGGTTTGTAGCAAACCAAAGTCTCCTATTTCCGAGACGACATAGCCACCAAGCTGCGGCGAAGGCAGCATATTTCCACCATACGAAAATAAAATGTCTCCATTTGGGTCTGCTGTGGAGAGGCCTGATTGATTCTGTACTTGGGGTGTAGGATTGAGAAACATATTAAAAAACATATAGGGATTATGAGCCAGAAGGACTATATAGGAATGTTCTTAGGCAAATTGAACATCTTTAAAATTTCTTGACATTTAGGACAATTTATTTAATATCTTGACCATCTTATCCTCTTTTTTTTCTCGTTTCAAGCTCTCAATATGTTTAAGGCATAATGGACCAGAAGGACTAAATATAAATGTTTTTAAGGTAAAATCTTTAAAATTTCTTGATATTTAGGACAATCTATTTAATATTTTGACCATATATCCTTTTTTTTCCTCGTTTGGAGCTCTCAATATTTTTTTTGTCAGCAGCTTTTAACTTTCCTAAATTATAGAATCCATTATTATCTAAAGAAAAAAAAAAATCACTTCTCTTCCTAAATCATTCATATATATTACATAATTTCACACCATAATTTTCTTAACATTCCTCAATCCCTCTATATCTTGTTTGATGAGAAATTAATTCATAATTCTCTGATAATTTCACTTCAAGATTGAATGTTTTTGCAACAAAAAAGAAAAGCTAAAAATCTCATGTAAATGCAGTAGAAAATAAATTCATGTTTTTATAGGGGAAATTCACAGAAAAATTCTTACAAACTCATGGCTAAAGGCAAAAAAATTTCATCATCTAAATTGACATATATTCTTTTCAAGATGATCATTTTTTAGTCAGATTTAGACCTTGCGTCGTATTCTTTATAGCAGATGAATTCTAGCGCTTTGGTATGTAAAATCAAATTCTCTCAATCTTGTTTCACATTGTGATAAGTGATTTGTTGTGAAAAAATCTTATTGTATGTATGTGTGTTTTTAATTTGTGAACTGTTTTTTTCATTTTTTTTCTTCCGTATTCATTTTATTCACTCATAACATTTTTGTTATATCAATCTTTTAGTGTTCAGGTTTCATGGTTTAGGGTTAAAGGTTTGGAGTTTGCGGTTAGAATTCAGTGTTTAGTGAATGTTACAAAGAATCAATCAATTCTCACATTTAACAATTCAGATAGAGAATCCAATTGGTTGTCTATGAAATTCACTAAGATCTCATCATTGGAGATTCACGTTCACACAAAATTTCCCAATCGAATTCACTAGTGATCGAATTTTGAAACGACTTTCGTAATCTAGCCTTATGTTCCATGGTGAGCATTGTCACTCAAAAACTCACTATCGAAATTCACTAGTGAGTTTTGACTTTGAATCACATAGATAATCAGGACCGGCCCACCCATAAAGCGCGCCGCCAGACACTGTACTTTTGCCCCACCTGGAAGGTGGGCCTCGGATTACTGTTTTTGAAAAAAAAAAAAAAAAAATTTGGTCCATGCACAAAAATTTCTGGTGGGCCTCAGAAATGCAATGCAAAACCGAACTGTGAACCTTCAAATCGAGCCGCATTCGTGTACGCAGGACACGCGGGCATGCACAAGCCTAAGGGTAAATCTGGATTGGATTTGCACCTCCCCAACGCCCGTGTAGAGAATGGTGTATAATGTTGGTTTTTTATTCCAACTATACTAAAACAATATCATATAAATATTGCTTCTTTTCCTTCTTCCAACCAATGTGGGAGAAAAGTTTCTTCCCATTTTTCCTTTTCATAACACACACTTAGCGCTCAATGCGGTCCAATATGACGTATCATCAATTTTCCAACAAACCGACTTTAAAAGCGTTAATTTCTCATTCACTCGTTATCCGAATTGAATGATTCCAAATCTGAATTCATCTCTACGACTCACGTAGTTTTCGAATTAATAAAACATTACATATATTCTATACAAGAATATATCCAAAATACGCTTATAAAGTCATTTGAATAAAATGATTATAAAATCATTTTAATTCAATTCCACATTTTCTCCAACAAGTATCAAGTATGTTTTGTACTTTTGTTTATGCATATGATGATATGAATTTGAATTATTACTTACAGGTATGTTTGAAATTATTAATGAACTCGAATTTTGTATTCTACTTATGTTATAAATCTGATGCTGATATATTTTGTAAGTATGTGTTCGAAAAAAAAATTTAACCTGGAAAGCGCCGTCTGCATCGATTCGCCTTAAGCCTCGGGTTTGGTTATGATGATGCATTCTCCTCTATTCACTTTCCGTGTCATTATTTACTTCAAATCTAATGAAAAATGAAAGTGAATGTGCTCGGCTATACTATTCATTCAAACTCATACATAAACGCAAAAATGCACAAACAACAACTGAAAGCGAACTGTGCGCATTGAGAGGGAAAGAAACACCAATTGTGCGAATTATCGTGTTTAATGGAGAAAAGGGGCTGGGTTTTGTGGTGGTTCCGGTGGTGGGTCATCGGAGATAGTGATGGAAATTAACAATATGGGTGTTAAAATGAAGAGGAGGATGAGTAGATTATTTTTTTTTGTAAAGCCTGTTTAGTTAAAAGATATGGAAGATGAAAGATTTTATAAATGGAGGGAGATGAAGGCGGAAGTTACAGCGAATGAGTTGTTTAATGGGGTGATTTATTTTAGTTAAAAATTGAAACCGACAAAAACAGTAAAGGATAATTTAGGTTTTATATTTAAGTAGTTCTTTTATCCATAAATCTTTTATAAAGTGTCATGAATACCAATTAACTAATATATATAGAGAGAGAGAGAGAGCGGGGGAGGGAGGGGGGTTAACAATTAATTAAAAGATTTTTTATTTACTTCAAATTAAACTATATAGCTAGGCATGATATATACTCATAGATCAAATGACTTACCATCTGACGATTGAATAACGGAATAGAGCCATCGATACTCGACTGCATGTTTCCGGCTATGAAAGTTTTCATTAATTTGTGGCATATTTCCATTAATTCCAAAATATGGTGACGCGCCATTAATAACGGCACTGGGTTGTAGCATGCCGGAGCCCCCCAGTTGAGCGACATGGCCCTCATGTTGTGCCATTGTAGGATTGAGCGAAGCGGAGAGGAACACATTTTGTGACAATGGAAATAGGGTTCCACCATATAATGGCGAAAAGCGTATCCATTTCGGCACAGTGGGCAAAAGGCTTGATCATAAACTTGGGATGGGGAATTCATGTGCAACATCGTGATTCTTTGGTTATGAGGAATGACATTGACAATTAGGCCATTAATGTTCTGTAAATTGAAAGCTTCCTCGTATCGTGACATGATAAGTGATGAATTGATGAACCTTTTAACAATCGATATTGTATTCGTTGATCGTGCAATTGTATAATACAATGCTTTATTTAGAAGAGGAAGTATCTTTGGGTTTTAAGCATCGACATTTTAATATGGGTGCCGAACGCGAGTTGTCCCACGTTATTTTCCGACACAACACGTGCCCGAGCATCTATCTTTCCAAAGGGGTACGTAAACACCAAAATAAACATGTGTGCATTTACCATGTATTCTTTAAGAAATAAAGGTAATTTACTTGCACGCAACAAGTAACAAAACGAAAATTGACACACATGAGCTTTTCAAATAGTACATTGGAGAAGCATGTGTACACAATTGACACACATCACATATCAGTAAACGAATTGAAAGCTGATGATATATTTACCTTCTTTTGTCTTATCCGCTGCTTTAGCTGATATTTATAAAAAATATTTTCCGTTTCAATTTTCAAGAAAAAAAAAAAAAAAACCAAATTTGCAGTTCAAGTAATAATCCAATTTCGGGAAGTTAAATTACAAAAAGCCGTAGTCATCGGACTATGTTTTCTCACATAATAGAAACACAAATCGCGTAAAATCTAGGAAATATTCACCGTGTCACATAGCATGCGTTGTTACAGATGTAACTTTTTCTTTGGTTATTTAAAAGTGGTCATTTTCGACCTTAAACCATATAATTATCAATTAATCTTTCTATTTTGTATCATTGATAACACCATTACAAATTATACTTCCATGCACCATGTAAATGGCATTTTATGAACTATATCAAATTATAACATTTATCTTCTTTTTTCTTTTTTGAAGGAACATTTATCTTATAATGACAATGTCTTAATTCTTGTCAAGGATAATATAGTTTGAATATTATATTAGCTTTAAATATTATTACTATGTCTTTATCTTCTTTTGTGACTTGTTAAGTAGTTAAAGTTCTATATATTTGTATTTCTATTGTTGAATCAAATCAATGAAAACACAATACACATTGAATTATAATATGGTATCAAAACAAGTCGATTTTCTCTCTCTCGTTACGTCAATTCTCTCATAAACCCGAACCTTTAAAAAAAAAACAAAACAAAATTGTTGATGCTCTTCCGCCTTCGATCTCACAACCAAAACAAAAAAGAAATACTTGCAGCAATCATCCATCTTCTTCTACCTTCATATCATCACCCAAAAAAAAATTAAACCACACCACACAACTCAGTAGGCCGACTCCAATCTATTCTTCTCCCCTTTTTGCTTCTCATAAAAAAAAAATTTTGGCCGCAGCCTATTCTTTTCTGATGGCTGCATCCCGCTCTTCTCCGGTGAGCATCTCTGAGCCCCCAAACCTCACCATCGAAGCATAATATCAACGCCCTAATCCCCTCTCTGGTGTAAATTTGAATCATGTGGTAGATTTGACCTACGATTCCGTTTCTAATCACATCAAATCACTTACGCGATTGCGGATCTGTATTCAAATTATCTGGGGCCCCTATTCCAAACCCTCAATTTACGGTTCTCGTTATTATGTCAGTTTTCTAGATAACTTCACCAAATACATGTGGCTTTATCCTCGGAAAAATAAATCTGATGTTGAAACTATCTTCCCTGACTTTCTTGCTATGACTGAACGTCAGTTCAATACCAAACTAAAATCCATCCAAACTGATTGGGGTGGTGAGTATCATCGCGTTTCCACTCTTCTTACCTCTCTTGGCATTCAACATCGTCTTTCCTGTCCCCACACACACGAACAAGTTGGTGCCATTGAGTGACGCCACCGCCAAATTGTTGAAGTTGGCCTTTCCCTTCTTGCCCAATCCAATCTTCCGCTTCCTTATTGGGAGGATGCCTTTATCACTGTCACTTACATTATCAACCGGCTTCCCACCAAAGTCCTTCATGATAAGTCTCCTACGAAATGGTCCACCATCGGCCTTCTGACTATACGTTCCTTCGAGTCTTTGGGTGTGTGTTGACCCTATACTCGTCCCTATAACCAACACAAGACTGATTTTCGCTCCAAAACTTGAATCTTTCTCAACTATAGTCCTTCCCACCATGGTTATAAATGCATGGACCTTTCCTCTTGCCGTATCTATATTGCTCGCCATGAGGTTTTCGATGAATCCGTCTTCCCCTATACACCTTCGCCCTTCAAACCCACGCTTGATAATCTCACTGTCCCACTTCCAGTCTTCCTGCCAACGCCTTCACAAAATCCCCTTCCTCTGCCGGCCACTTCCCGCCTGGCCCCATTTCCTGCGGCTCCTCCTCTCGCGCCTTCCCCACCAACCTCCCCTGCATCAACTTCGGCCATGGCCTCTCCAGACTCGTCTCCTTCACCACCTGCTCCCATTCATACTATGGTTACTAGAACTAAAACCAATTCCCTCAAACCTATCTCTCGCCCTGACTTTATCCGCTTACCGCTTCCTAAGGCCACTGGTTGCCTCTACCGACTCCTGGACCTACTTCCTATATCAAGCCTACAAACACCCGAATTGGCGTAATGCTATGAGAGAGGAAATTGACGCGCGTTGTTGCGCAACTGCACTGGATCTTGTTCCTTCGCATCCTCATATGAATATTGTTGGCAATAAATGAGTTTATCGCGACTAAACATCATGCCGATAGGCGTTTGAGCGTCCACAAGGCTCACCTTGTGGCCAAGGGCTTTAATCGGTGAAGGGTTGATTTCATCGACACGTTTATTCCGGTCGTTAAACACCGGTCACTATTCGTCTTCTTCTATCACTTGCCGTTTCGCAGGGTTGGTCACTTCGCCAGGTGGATATTCAGAATGCTTTCCTTTATGGGCATCTATCTAAGCCCATTTATATGAAGTAGCCACAAGGATTTGTTCACCCTGATTATCCGGATTATGTCTGTTCGCCGCAACCTTTATGGCCTTCGTCAGGCTCCTCGTGCTTGGTTTTCTCGCTTCACCGATGTCTTGACTCGGTTTGGTTTTGCCGGCTCCAAAGATGTCACCTCCTTATTTATTTACTCTCGTGATGGTGCTCGTGTTTATATTCTGATTTATGTGGATGATATTATTAGTACTGGCTCATCGTCTTCTCTTGTTGAGCAGGTTATCTCTTATCTTGTTAGGAACTTTCCGGTTACGGATCTTGGTTTTCTGTCATATTTCTTGCCATTGATGTGCTTCCTACCAATGACGGGCTATTTCTCACTCGGCACAAGTATATCTTTCACTCTCGCACACCGTGCCTCTCAGATAAGGCAAAGCCATGTCGACCCTATGTCGGCCTCCACTCGCCTTACACTTGACGACAGCGACCCTCCTTGCGCCCGATCAGTCGCTTTTTACCGTACTATTTTTGGTGGTCTACAGATCTCTCATTTCACTCGGCCCGATATATATTTCCTTTGCGGTCCACAAGGATAGTAAGTTCATGCATTCGCCTACCGAAGCTCACTGGGTTGCCGTTAAACGGAAGTTCATGCATGAACTTGGGTAACCCAGTGAGCTTCGGTAGGCGAATGGATGAACATACATGGTGCATATAATGCCACTCTATGTTCATATATCGCCATTTACATGGTGCATGTAAGTATAATTTGTAATGGTGTTATGAATGATACAAAATTGAGTGATTAATTGATAATTATATGGTTTAAGGTTGAAAATGACCACTTTCAAACAACCAAAGAAAAGTTACATCTGTAACAATAACGCATTGTGTGACACGATGAATATTTCCTAGATTTTACGCGATTTGTGTTTCTATTTTGTGTGAGAAGACATAGTCCAATGACTACGGCTTTTTGTACTTTAACTTCCCGGAAATTGGATTATTACTTGAACTGCAAATTTGGTTTTTTTTGAAAATTGAAACGGAAAATATTTTTTATAAATATCATTAAAGCGCGGATAAGACAAAAGAAGGAAAATATATCATCGACTTGCAATGCGTTTCTTGATATGTGATGTGTGTCAATTATGTACACGTGCTTCTCCAATGTACTATTTGAAAAGCTCATGTGTGTCAATTTTCGTTTTGTTGCTTGTTGCGTGCAAATAAATTATCTTTATTTCTTAAAGAATACATGGTAAATGCACACATGTTTATTTTGGTGTTTACATACCCCTTTGGAAAGATAGATGCTTGGGCACGTGTTGTGTCGGAAAATAACGTGGGACACTGCGTTCGGCACCCACATTAAAGTGTCGATGCTTAAAGCCCTGCATACTTCCTCTTCTATATAAAGCATTGTATTATATAATTGCACGATCAACAAATACAATATCGATTGTTAAAAGGTTCCTCAATTCTTCACTTATCATGTCATGATACGAGGAAGCTTTCAATTTACGTAACATTAATGGCCTAATTGTCAATGTCATTCCTAATGACCAAAAAATCGGATGTTGCACATGAATTCCCCATCTCAATACTACAATGGCACAACAAGGGCCATGTTGCTCAACCTGGGGGCTCCGGCATGCTATAACCGATCTTTGTTATTAATGACGCATCACCATATTTTGGAATTAATGGAAATATGCCACAAATTAATGGAAACTCTCATGGCTGGAAACATGCAGTCGAGTATCAATGGCCCTATTCCGTTATTCAATCGTCAGATGGTAAGTCATTTGATCTATAAGTATATACCATGCCTAGCTATATAGTTTAATTTGAAGTAAATAACAAACTCTTTTAATTAATTGTTAACCCCCCTCCCCTTTTCTCTCTCTCTCTCTATATGTATGTATATATATACTAGCTCAAAACCCGTGCGATGCACGGTGTAATTTAAAAAAAAAAGACTATAAATAATGCAAGTATATGACTTTTGCATAACAACACTAAAAATCAAGTGATTTTATGTGCTCAAAGTTAAAGGGAACATAAACATTCGGCAGTTGAACATACAAATCTTTATCAATCTATTCCACTTATTGAACCAATTGATGCAATAAACTTGTACTATTAATTGTAAAGAGAAATTGTTAGGAACTCATTGCTGCCAATAGGCCATCGAATGTCAAATTTAATAGGCTATCAAATCGTAACAGTTATTGAAGATCTTTGTGGTAAATTTCAATGACTAAAACCACACATAAAAATTGTTTTTAGGCCACACACACTCCATGGGGTAAAATACACACGATCTTCAAATGTACCTTCTTCAATGAAATTCGGCTCACCAAACTCCTACAAAGACAATAGCCTTCAGATTAACTACAACTTATTCTCATCCATTAAACTTCTGGCTCATCAAACTGCTACAACACAATAGCCTTCAGATTAACTACAACTTATTTTCACCCATTAAACTTCAGTTTCAATTATATTACGAAAAGGCAATCTTTACAAAACACAATATATACAATGACTAAAGATCCAACACACTTGAGCCCATATGGGTACATAATCACGGACCATCATAAATATATATAAAAAAAAAAAAATTAAAAAAAAAACCATATGAAAAAACCTACTTTTAGTGGATCCAATTTTCACAACACAAAAAAAAATAAAAAATAAAACAAAACAAACAAACAAACAACCAACATTACCTTGTAAGTTGTATTCAACTACAAAATAATAGTACTTTGTTAGGTAACTTAGGCATAAATATTAAGTTCAACTACAAATTCAAAATAATAGTACCTTTTAAGCCAACTTAGGAAATCTATATAGAGTTTCATAGAAAAGGTAAGAGTTTGATAGAAGTTCAGGATTTACCTATGCAACATCTTTTATTTACTAAAGTGAGGCTGAAAACATTTAACACAAATGATGGGGCGAATCCCCTCCCTATCTGAAGCCTGAAGAACTTTCTCCTCCGATCTTGTATCTATTCTTTTGCTCTTTTATTTCTACTTGAAAACTCCCTCGGCTGCTACAGATATGATCTGCTACAATTATGATTAAGATATCAAATTTCCAATTCAATAAAAGAAAATCATACCACATGTAAGCACATATATCGAACTCAATGTAGTCAAGCTATTTGTGATCACCAAAACCTTGTGTAACCATCCATTCAGGAATAGATAATTAGAAAATCATGACATTTTACAACAACACTAAAGAAAATAATAATGTAAACAAAGGCAAAATAAAATAGAATAATAAATAAATAAACAATAAAAACACAAACAAACATTTCGAACTGCCTATTAAAAAACGCATGAAGCAAAACTATCCAATGCAAGAAAAATATACAAACCCCACGCTGGCAATCCCCAAAGTAACTACATATCCAATGCAACAAATCTAATTTATTTTACCAATTTACCATTGTCCATTGTTGTTGCCAAACTTGGTGGGGCCCTTCTTTACATCTCCATTTGTCTCCACTTTATGTTAGTACTGCTCATATTCTTCGACCAAGATAGGAGTAACTTCTACGATCACGAAACGTAACCAATTAGTCCAAAATAAAATTAAAAAAAAAAAAAAAAAATTTGATCCATCTGGACGAATTGTGTGAATTTGGTGTTACTAATAATGGTGAGGTGGAAGTATTAATCGATCGTGAAGGAATCAAGGTAAAATATGCTGCCGAAACAGGACATTCCATTTGCCGCTCTTCACCAATAAGCCCGATTCAAAATCAAAACTTCATTTTATTATACTAAATCAAACCACAATCTAGAATCAAATAATACTATATGATTCTCTAAAAATGAGAAATCTTAAAATACCATGGTAAAAATCATGAATCTGAAATGCGATTCGTGACGGCAGCTACATATGCGGCTAAAAATGAAAAAAAATCTGAAAATACCATGACAAAGATGAATCTGATATGCATTTCATGAAGGTGTTATCTCTTTATTATTGTGGTACCATATACATGTTCTCAAGAATGTTTCTGAAAGGATGCTCACTTGCATCTAAAAATATTTTTTAAAAAAAGAAGTATGATGAGTTCCAACAAACCTGGATGGTTAGCAATTAATAAATACCTGTTGTTGAGCCATGCATATTCCATTAGTCAAATAAACACCTTCAAGCTTTCTAAAGGTTGAACAAAGTAAGAAACTTTTAATCCCATTTCACATTTAGAAAAGTGTGATTATGGGTTTGATCATGCTTTAGCAATAAAAATAGAAGAGATAAGTAAATGTGATTGTACAGTAATTTAAGAAAGCACAAAAATAAAATCGAATATTTTACCCTCTTCTCCAAACGATCCTTTATATTTACTGTTGTCACTCGTAAAAACCATATGATCGATGACCAAGATAATGTCGCATAGAAATGTATGAGAATTCGGACTAAAAATCAAAGATGTTACTGGAAAAAGGTACCTCCATTACTCTGGTTTATGTCGGTGCTGAGAGGCCGCAAGAGTGTTAGTAAAATGCAAAGAGCAAGGAGACAAAATAGGAAAAAAATATTCACCAGACGCGTCTCACAGATTTGGAGAGCTAAACGAAACACGACATAGCCAAGTGATAAACATGATACACATAATAATGGCTATTATTATCATTGCAATAAAATCAGGAACCCTAGGTTCCCCCGTGAATAATGTTCAATAAGTATTTGTTACATTCGAAATATGAAAGAAAAAAAAAATTTGAAACCAACTGGGGCGTACGTAAATGAAATAAATTGAAACTCATGGGAAGGTATGTAGCTGAAATTTGTTACATGATTTCAAATGGGTGAGAAGAGTTTGAGGAGATTATGGGATAGGATTGGTAAAACCCATAGGATATGATATGACAGTTGTTACCTGATTTCCAGCATATAAGTGGGATTGAGAAGTTTTGAAGATAATGATCGGCAAGATTTCAACCGGTTAAGATATTAAAGTTGTTGCTTTCAAAAAAAAAAAAAGAAATTAAAGTTGTTACTCATCTACCCAAAACGTGTTCTTTTTATAGGAATGTTTTTTTAAGGACTTTTATATTAAAAAAAAATAAGGATTTGCGGGTATAAGCCGGGTCGAAAGTGGGTTTTGGAGCGAAATCCCTGGTAATTGGGTTAAATTCTCCTTTCAAATATATATAGATATAGATATACACTGTAATGTTGTGCTTCGTGATTTTATATATCTTATATGTTTTGATGATATAATGGCTACTCGTTTTTTCCCATGTTCTTGTTATTTCATAACTCCTTTCCGATATCTGATTTCCAATCTACTTTATATTTCATAGATCCTTTTCCCACTTAATATTTCATTTGCGAGCCGAGGGTCCGGCCGTCCGGGGAAGGAGAAGTGCACAGAAAAAGTGAGGGGAAAAAAAGGGTTAAAAAAAAAAAAAAACAGAGGTGGAATCTTTTGGCTATGAATGTTTTGAGGTATTTATATTTATAAATAAAAAATGAGTCTTGTGAGATAATTAGATGTACGCATTATGTAAAAAATTTGTGCACACATTATTTGAGGAAAGAAGAATAACCACCCCCCACCCCACAAAAAAAATAAAAAATCATGGATTGCAGAAAAAGAAAAGTTCTTATAACTTGCTTATTTTCGTAAATGAAGGCCAAGTCAAAGAAGATGAGGAAGACAACTATTGTGTTAAGTGCGTCATGATTCACTTGATTAATTCATACGACGATCTCACTCTTGAATCAGTTTGTTTACAAGTTTGTGACATTGTATATAATTCCCTATCATCTTAATATATATTTACTCGTAAAAATAGAATTTGAAAGAGAAATTTTAGAAGCCCTCTGCGTACCTTGAACATGGTATTATATTAAGACTGACTTTCTATGTCACAAAACGAGAAAGCTTTCAATTCCACACTCTTAATAACATAGTGAAGGCTTTCCCACAATCAATTTCCGCAAGTTCTGCATAAACCGGACCTCCATGAATTTGAAGAGGCTATTATTCTCTTCTTTCTTTATGTTGTAATAACTCCTAATTTAGTAGAAATAAATTGACTGCTTAATTTCAATTTTGCTTACTCCCAACTCCCAAGACCATTAACGTCCTACAAGATTAATTGCTTAATTCAATTCATCACTTAAGTTTCCTATAAAAGATCGATCACACTAACACGTAGTAAAGGCATTCACATCAGAAACACATTTTTTTATCTCTAAAATAATACAGTATAAAATATAATTTATATTCTTATTTTACATCATCTCAATTCAAAACATTCTACGGTAGCATTTCTATCCCTATCTCTATACTATTAAAATAGGGATGATACACTGTTCATTGACTCTAAATATAAATAAGGAGGAGGATTCTGCCGTGGGAAGTATTTGAGGGAAATTTCTACTTTTATCTTTATTTTAGGGATAGGTGTTGACTGTTGAACTACCAACATTTGCACAATATTTAAACATTTCAATACTCACCTCAAGTGTGGCAATATCTTCCTACATTTTATCTCTATACCATTAAAATAAGGATGCTACAATAGTGTTACAAACGAATGGGGATCTGTTTGTTCATTGACTCTAAAAATAAATAAGGATGAGGATTCTGCAGTGGGAAGTATTTGATGGAAATTTCTATTTTTATCTTTATTTTAAGAATAGGTGTTGACCGTTGAACTACCAACATTTGCACAATATTTAAACATTTAAATACTCCCCTCAAGCGTGGACAATCTCTTCAACCATTTGCACAATATAAATAGGAAAAATAATGTTCACACCAGGGTTCAATCCCACGACCTCTGGCTCCGATACGATTTTGAACTACCATATCTCCCAAAAACTTAAGCTAATGGAGAGGCAGATAATTAACATATTATACACTTTAACAATAGGGCACCGTATAGACTTTTGCTACAAATGCCCTAAAATATCCTTTCATCCAACAAAAAAATGTCATTTTTAAATGGATTTCTCCCATAGCAGGTGTTACACCCGTTGGTAAATATAAGTCATTCTTGCAATTAATTTTATTTTGTCCAATAAAATAAATTATTCTTGATTCATTTTTTATCTGACTCAAATTTTTTATCCTTACGACAACTGTAAGAAGGGGGATTGACTCGGTGGAATAGCCGAGTCAATCCAAAAAAAATAGATTATATAAATGAGGCGAAAAAAAAAAGAAAACCAATTTGAATTCAATTTAAAAAGAGTTGTAAGTATGCCCCGATCCCATTTATTTTATTACTATCGCATTTATAATAGTCAAATGTTATAGTAAGCATTGTAACAATATATTTATGACAATAAAAAATTTCTTAAATTGCGTGAGCATTTTAGAATGAGTTATATCTAAGAACTTCGTCCCAAAATATAAGTTATCATACACTTTTAGATTTGCCCCACATTATAAATCATTCTACATTATCAATTCAACATTTAATACCCTTTTCTCTATATATCTTTCTTCTAATTTATTATCAATCCAACCACTTTCTAATTTATTACTCCCCGTTCCTATTTAACTATCGCATGTGTCAAATCATAAATTCATTTTTATCTGTCGTAGTTACATTTTCAATATATATTTTAATACTTTTTCCGCTTTTCAATATTACTTTTCAACTTTCTAGGCTCATTCAACCAATCAATTTTTCATATTCAATACACCACTATACTTTTCAAGATTTAATTAGTATTTTATAATGAAAGTCAATAAAATTACATATTTTCTTAATCTGTGTGTTTAGTCAAATCATGACAAATAAAAAGGAACGGAGGGAGTACTACCTCCGTCCCACAAAAAGTCATCATGAGGAAAAATGAATTGTCGTAAAAAAGTGTCCATTTAAATTTCCAATACATCATTAAATACATTTTTTCCAATCATACCCATATTTTAACATTTAATTTTCCACAATCCTTTCATATTCCAAAACTAGCATTTATAATTAGTTAAGGGTATATTTGTCTATTCATTCTTAAAATACAACACATTAATTATTTTCTTAATCTCCGTGTCCAACAAAAAGTGGACACTTTTTATGGGACGGAGGTAGTACTTAACAACTATTGTATTGATGATAGTCAAGAGGCACTTTAGACATTAATCTTCAAATTTATGACGTTCAATCACTTTCTTAATCTATGTGAAAACCTTCAGGATGACTTATATTTTGGGACGGAAGTAGTACTAGAAGAACACTATTTTTTTTTCAAGGGCTTTTGACACTTTTAGGATCTCATGTTTTAACATTGTCTAAAAATTGACCCTTATCTTTTAAAATTACATTTTTAGGGCGCCGTGTTTGTGTTTTTTTTTTTTCGGTTTTAGACAATATCAAATCTTCCGTCCAACTTAACGTGAATTAACGTTTGCTAGCTTGGATATTAACGTTAATTCACGTTAAGTTGGACGGAAGATTTGATATTGTCCTAAAACTGTAAAAAAAAAAACACAAACATGAGGTCCTAAAAGTGTTATTTAAAAAGATAAGGGTCAATTTTGAGACAATGTAAAACATGAAGTCTTAAAAGTATCAAAACCCCTTTTTTTCTAACACTCTCTCCGTCCAGTAGGGCTGAGCAAAATAACAAGTAAACCAATCCAAACCGTAAACCGATCCAAACCAAATTAATTGGTTTGGTTTGGAACCAAACCGAATTGCATTAGGTTGGTTTCGGATAAGTTTGTTGCATTTATGTATTTTCATTGTATAAAAATGTGTAGATGTATCATTTTATATGCAATTTTGGTTCCATTTCCAACTAATTAATGCTAATTTTCACTTTGAATGTGAGAAAATTGATGAGTTCTTGATTCAAATTTCAATGCTTAGAGATATATATATGCGGCAATTAAATATTTCACACGAGTGATACAACCCACTGTTCAATACCAGCCTCAGAACTGAGTTGCCACCTCTTCCGTCTTTTTTTTCGATCTTCTTCGGCCAAAATCCCCGGAACTCCCTTCACAGGCCACTTTTCTCAAGCAAGCAATGTCAATGTCAAACTCACCAGAATTATATACTTTGGAAATATACTATTCTTCCGATTGCGAGAGGACATAAACTTCAAGGCTACTTGCTTGGAACCATCCCTTATCCACCTTGAATCACAGTCTCTTGCCTAGCTAGCGAAACTGGGATTCGAAACTTGGCAACAGATAGACCAGTTACTTATGGGTTGGCTACACAGTTCAATGACTGAGCAAGCCCCTGTTGAAGTTGTAGGATGTTCGACCTCTCATGTTGTAGAATTCGAAAGAGAAATTAAGAAGCCCTCTGCGTACCTTGAACATGGTATTTGGAGAATATGCGAAACAGAAACAAATTTTTTTTTTTGTAGGGAACAGAAACATTTTCGGGGCGCATAATTGTGGCTTTGCTTCACAACAAAAAGACAGAGTTTTCATGTCACAAAACGAGGAAGCTTTCAATTCCACACTCTTAAGCACATAGTGAAGGCTTTCCCACAATCAATTTCCACAAGTTCTCCATACACCGGATCCCCATGAATTTGAAGAGGCTATTCTCTTCTTTCTTTATGTTGTTGTAACTCCTAATTTAGTAGAAAAATAAATAGACTGCTTAATTTCAATTTTGCTTGCTCCCAATTAACTCCCAAGACCATTAACGTCCTACAAGATTAATTGCTAGCTTAATTCAATTCATCACTTAAGTTTTCTATAAAAGATCGATCACACTAACCCGTAGCAAAGGCATTCACATTAGAAACACATTTTTTATCTCTAAAATAATACAGTATAATATAATGTATATTTTTATTTTACATCATCTCAATTCAAAACATTCTACTGGTAGCATTTCTATCCCTATCTCTATACTATTAAAATAGGGATCTACAATTGTCTTCACAAAATGAGGATCTGTTGTTCATTATTTCTAAAAAATAACTCTAAAAATAAATAAGGAGGAGGATTCTGCCATGGGAAGTATTTGAGGGAAATTTCTACTTTTATCTTTATTTTAGGGATAGGTGTTGACTGTTGAACTACCAACATTTGCACAATATTTAAACATTTCACTACTCACCTCAAGTGTGGCAATATCTTCCTACATTTTATCTCTATACCATTAAAATTAAAATAAGGATGCTACAATAGTGTTCCACAAATCGGGATACACTGTTCATTGACTCTAAAAATAAATAAGGATGAGGATTCTGTAGTGGGAAGTATTTGAGGGAAATTTCTATTTTTATCTTTATTTTAAGGATAGGTGTTGACCGTTGAACTACCAACATTTGCACAATATTTAAACATTTAAATACTCACCTCAAGCGTGGACAATCTCTTCAACCATTTGCACAATATAAATAGGAAAAATAATGTTCACACCAGGGTTCAATCTCACGACCTCTGGCTCCGATACGATTTTAAACTACCATATCTCCCAAAAACTTAAGCTAATGGAGAGACAGATAATTAACATGTTATACACTTTAACAATAGAGAACCGTATAGACTTTTGCTACAAATGCCCTAAAATATCCTTTCATCCAACAAAAAAATGTCATTTTTAAATGGATTTCTCCCATAGCAGGTGTTACACCCGTTGGTAAATATAAGTCATTCTTGCAATTAATTTTATTTTGTCCAATAAAATAAATTATTCTTGATTCATTTTTTATCTGACTCAAATTTTTTATCATTACGACAACTATTATTTATTTTATTACTATTGCATTTATAATAGTCAAATGTTATAGTAAGCATTATAACAATATATTTATGACAATAAAAAATTTCTTAAATTGCGTGAGCATTTTAGAATGAGTTATATCTAAGAACTTCGTCCCAAAATATAAGTCATCATACACTTTTAGATTTGCCCCACATTATAAATCATTCTACATTATCAATGCAACATTTAATACCCTTTTCTCTATCTTTCTTCTAATTTATTATCAATCCAACCACTTTCTAATTCATTACTCCCCGTTCCTATTTAACTATCGCATGTGTCAAATCATAAATTCATTTTTATCTGTCGTGGTTACATTTTCAATACATATTTTAATACTTTTTCCGCTTTTCAATATTACTTTTCAACTTTCTAGGCTCATTCAACCAATTAATTTTTCATATTCAATACACCACTACACTTTTCAAGATTTAATTAGTATTTTATAATGAAAGTCAATAAAATTACTTATTTTCTTAATCTGTGTGTTTAGTCAAATCATGACAAATAAAAAGGAACGGAGGGAGTACTTAAAAACTATTGTATTGATGATAGTCAAGAGGCACTTTAGACATTAATTTTCAAATTTATGACGTTCAATCACTTTCTTAATCATGTGGCGCCCTTCGGGATGAAACATATTTTGGGACGGAAATAGTACTAGAAGAACACTATTTTTTTTTCAAGTGCTTTTGACACTTTTAGGATCTCATGTTTTAACATTGTCTAAAAATTGACCCTTATCTTTTAAAATTACATTTTTAGGACCTCATGTTTGTGGTTTTTTTTTTTTTTTCTTTCAGTTTTAGGACAATATCAAATCTTCCGTCCAACTTAACGTGAATTAACGTTTGCTAACGTTAATTCACGCGGAGTGACGGAAAGATTTGATATTGTCCTAAAACTATAAAAAACAAAACACGGCGCCCTAAAAGTGTTATTTAAAAAGATATGGGTCAATTTTGAGACAATGTTAAAACATGAAGTCTTAAAAGTATCAAAACCCCTTTTTTTCTAATACTCTCTCCTTCCAGTAGGGCTGAGTAAAATAACAAGTAAACCAATCCAAACCGTAAACCGATCCAAACCAAATGAATTGGTTTGGTTTGAAACCAAACCGAATTGAATTAGGTTGGTTTCAGATAAGTTTGTTGCATTTATGTATTTTCATTGTATAAAAATGTGTAGATGTATCATTTTATATGCAATTTTGGTTCCATTTCCAACTAATTAATGCTAATTTTCACTTTGAATGTGAGAAAATTGATGAGTTCTTGATTCAAATTTCAATGCTTAGAGATATATATATGCGGCAATTAAATATTTCACACGAGTGATACAACCCACTGTTCAATACCAGCCTCAGAACTGAGTTGCCACCTCTTCCGTCTTTTTTTTCGATCTTCTTCGGCCAAAATCCCCGGAACTCCCTTCACAGGCCACTTTTCTCAAGCAAGCAATGTCAATGTCAAACTCACCAGAAACAAATTATATACTTTGGAAATATACTATTCTTCCGATTGCGAGAGGACATAAACTTCAAGGCTACTTGCTTGGAACCATCCCTTATCCACCTTGAATCACAGTCTCTTGCCTAGCTAGCGAAACCGGGATTCGAAACTTGGCAACAGATAGACCAGTTACTTATGGGTTGGCTACACCGTTCAATGACTGAGCAAGGCAGCAAGCCCCTGTTGAAGTTGTAGGATGTTCGACCTCTCATGATGTCTGAAAAACCTTGCAGATCATTTTCAACTCTGAATTTGAGGCAATAGTGCTCGATCGAATTCAAGGTTGTATTGACTAAATCAGAGAAAAGCTCGAAGTCAATTAATGTTTGATTATTTGGCTCATATGAAGTCATACACCTTGGCCACGTACTTCTGATTACCGCATCAACAGCTCCAAGCTCATTCTTGCCATATTAAGAGTATTAGATTGAGATTATGATGTTGCCATTGTCAATATCACTGAAAGAATTGGATCTCTTATTTGGAAGTGATAAAGATGAAGATTCAGATAAATCCAAACCAGTTCAAATTAAATGCAATTTTGAAGATAAATGCAATTTTGAAAATGAAGGCAGAACTTATCTTTCAATACAAATGAAGCAACAGGACGAAGAGTCTATCCAATCTGATTTGAGCCACGTTTCCAGCATCTCCAAGAGTCTGTGCACGAATGGAGTTTTGATCGACAAGGCCTCCTCTACATCAGATAAAAGCGGAGTTCAAAAAATTGAAGAAATCGGCTAAGAATGAATATGCGTGTGCAATTAAGGTTTCTTTGAGTTTATCCCAAAAAGGGGCTTTTTTGCATTATTTGATACTTATCATTTATTTACTTTATTGCTATAAATAGGACCCTTGTAATATTTATTTACACACAGTGAAATATACAGACTTTCATTTATTCAAAAGTTCTTTATGGTATCAGAGATTTAAATCGTGCATTAGCTCTTTCTCAACCCAAAAATGGCCAAAGAATCAGCTCTCACGATTCAACAATTCCATCAATGTTCAAGCCTTATTTCGATAAAGCTGAACCTTACCAACTATCTACTATGGCGTTCTCAGATCATCCCTCTTGGAATGTACCACCACATTTCATCATCGGAGAGGCCTGCTGAAAAGACCAAAAGTGGAGAGGGAGCAGAAGAACAAGAGATTGACAATCCAGACTATCCTATATGGGTTGTCAATGATGGTCTACTAGTTTCTTGGCTTCTAGGCACCATGAAGGAGGAAGTTGTGAGCGTAATATATGAAGAAGAAGCCCCACGACATTCGGATCTCGGTCAACCTTGGATCGAGATCTCCTTCCACACACAGATTGAAAAGGAAGGTAACCTAAAAATCTTAAATGGGACTTAAGAAAGGTAGTAAAAGCGTTGAAGATTACCTAAAGGAATTTAAATCAATCTGTGATAATCTAGCAGCAATAAAGAAACCTGTGTCTGATTTTGATAAAGTATTTCAGTTTTCCCATGGACTTGGCAGTGAATACATGAACTTTAGAACTGCAATGCTTACAAAACCCCCATACCCTTCCTTTAGTCAGTTAATCATGTCACTACAAGGTTATGAACAGACTATCAAGGCACAAAAAGCAGAACAAAGATTGCTGGCAGATCAAGCTCAAGCTTTCTTTTCCCAAAGAGGGAGAGGAAGAGGCAGAAGAGGTGGTGGTAGAGGATTTAATTCAAGGGGCCGTGGCTTTGCCCCTGCAGGCAGATCCTCAGACACTACAACAAAACAGCAAGAAGGAGGTTCAAAGGGAGTGAATCAAAACCCAATGCACCACAAGGCAATGCCACTAATATCGAAAGCGTAAGGTGGTTTGCCAAATCAGTGGGAGGATCAATCACTCGACCATAGATCGTTGGTATAGGTTTGACCATACCCACCGATCGAGAGGAGGTACCACAAGCCTTTCTTTGCAATGAACCCTGACGAAGGGCATGATCCTGCTTTATGTCGACCTTTGGATCAACAACACACATGACCAATGATGAAGGTAAGCTCTTTTCTAAAAGAAAATATCAAGGTAATGATAAGATCTATGTAGGAGATGGTTCTGGATTAGATATAACCCACACAGGTGATGCATATGTTGGTGATTTAAAACTTAAGGATATCCTAGTTGTGCCTTCACTAACTAAGAACTTAATGTCTGTTGGAAAATTTATTTCTGATAATCAATGTATTTTCGAGTTCATTGACCATGGTTTTGTGATCAAGGATCAAAGACAGAGGGTTATTGCCAAGGGACATA
Source organism: Gentiana macrophylla (assembly GCA_026214975.1). Taxonomy (NCBI): domain Eukaryota; kingdom Viridiplantae; phylum Streptophyta; class Magnoliopsida; order Gentianales; family Gentianaceae; genus Gentiana; species Gentiana macrophylla. The sequence continues at coordinate 113,420,804 of CM047812.1, read as the reverse complement.
GAAAAGGCAATCAGATGCGATCGATGGAGGTCCGGAGAGGCTCTAAGTGCGATAAAATCTGCGAAAGGCACCAAGTTACATTTTGGCATTAAAGGTGAGGCATCCCAGCTACAAAACTAGTTTCTATTTTGAATAAAAAATGTCTTATTGATGTTAGTAGCTGGATTCAACAACCTAGGGTTTGTGCTAGTTGCCAATTAGGCAAAAGTTGTAAACTTCCTTTTAATAAAAGCAATAAAAGATCAGTTTTACCATTGGAAAAGGTGCATTGTGATTTATGGGGACCAGCCCATGTTGCCTCTAATCAAGGATACCGTTACTATGTGGTCTTCATTGATGATTACACACGTTTTACCTGGTTGTACCCACTAAAGAAAAAATCTGAATTTTATGATTGTTTTCTCAAATTTCAAAAATCAGCATAAAATCAATTAAATCAGAAATTAAAGGTCTTTCAGTGTGATGGAGGAGGTGAATTTCTAAATCACTTGTCTGCATGTGGAATTAGTCTACAGATATCCTGTCCTCATACTCTTGAACAGAACGGAGTAGCTGAAAGGAAGCATAGGCATGTGGTAGAAACAGGTTTAACCTTGATGTTTCATGCCAATGTTCCTCAGCATCTGTGGGTTGAGGCCTTCCTAACTGCTATATACCTTATAAATAGACTACCTTCTTCCAGCTTGAACTTTGAAACACCATATTACAGATTGTTTAAAAGGGATCCTGATTATCTTGGTACTAAAGGTGTTTGGTCATCGGTGTTTCCTACTTTGAGACATCATGGGCGAGTCAAAGTTTGCAAAAAAGCATCATCCTTGTGTCTTTTTTTGGGATATAGTCCCCTTCACAAGGGATACATGTGTCTGGATCGATTACAAAAAGAGAGTATACATCTCCGGGCATGTTGTGTTTAATGAAGAAGTATTCCCTTTTAAACCTTTGGCAGTACAAGTCCCAAGTTCAGGACCTGAATATGTAAGCTATCCTACCACAGATGAATCCAACTCAGAACCTGAAGAAAGTCTACCTAATGACAGAGTCCTTCATTGATTGCCCCACACCGAACTCTGCTCCAGCTTTGGATGCACCGAATCTGCAAAAATGCAGATCTGATGTGTAAAACATAGATGCAGATGCTGCACTGAGTGAAGGAAGTCATGAAAATGGTGAGGAATAGCCTTCCCCTGAGCCAGAAACTCAAACAGATTCTGATGTGTCCCCAGAAACACAACCTTCTCAGAGGCCAATTAGGGACAGAAGGCCACCATCTTACCTACAAGATTATGCCTTGGTTTCCACCAATCCTGATATCCTCTCAGAACCACGCACAGTCAAGACTGCCCTAAAACATCCTGAGTGGGTGCAAGCAATGAAAGAAGAACTAGATGCCTTGCACACTAACAACACTTGGGTTCTGGTTCCTAGGCCTGTTGGTACTAATGTTGTTGGCTCAAAATGGGTGTACAGAACAAAGACTAGAGAAGATGGTAGCCTTGAAAGGTACAAGGCCAGGCTAGTGGCACAAGGATACTCACAACAACCTGGAATAGATTTTGAAGAAACTTTTAGTCCTGTTATAAAACCAACTACTATCAGACTGATCCTCTCACTGGCTGTCTCTCACAAGTGGTTGTTAAGGCAACTAGATGTAAAGAATGCATTCTTACATGGCCATCTAAAGGAGGTGGTTTACATGGAGCAACCACCAGGTTTTCAACATCCCTCTAAACCAAACCATGTATGTCTACTAAAGAAATCCTTGTATGGCCTTAAACAAGCCCCAAGGGCTTGGTTTGACAGACTTTCCCAATGTCTTCTTGGACTAGGCTTCCATTGTAGTCCAGCTGATTCATCAATGTTTGTACTTAAGGAAAGAGGGGTCACAGTTATCTTACTGGTTTATGTTGATGATGTAATAATTACAGGCAATGACTCACAGCTCATTACTAGTATGATCAATCAGCTTGCACAGGAATTCTCTCTTAAGGATCTGGGCAAGCTTAGGTACTTTTTGGGGGTTGAAATAAGAGACACTTCAGTTGGCATTATGCTCACTCAACAGAAATATGTTGAGGCCTTACTGGCCAGAACACATATGCTAGATTGCAGTGCTATTGCTACTCCTTTAGCACTTAAGGTACAAGTCAAATCTGCAGATTCAGAACCTTTTGACCCTTTTACTTACAGAAGCATAGTAGGAGCATTGCAATATCTAACTTTTACAAGACCAGATATCACTCATGCAGTGAACAAGGTTTGTTAACATTTTGCTAGTCCTACTGCAGGGCATTTCAAGGAGGTCAAGAGGATACTGAGATTTGTCAAAGGAACTGCAGATTCAGGTCTACATTATCTTCACAGAAGTCCTGTGGTCCTTTATGCATACAGTGATGCAGATTGGGCTGGTTGCCCTACCACTAGAAGAAGTACCAGTGGGTTTTGTGTGTTCTTTGGGGCAAATTGTATCTCATGGAGCTCCAAGAAACAGCCCACTGTGGCTAGGTCAAGCTCTGAAGCTGAGTACAAGTCAATGGCCTCTACTACAGCTGAATTGGTCTGGATTAGTCATTTGCTGCGTGATATTGGTGTTCAGTTGTTTAAACCCCCACAACTGTTTTGTGATAACCTAAGTGCCTTATACTTAACTGTGAATCCTATGTTTCATTCTCGTACTAAACATTTTGAGTTGGATTATCATTTCGTTCGTGAGAAGGTAGCAGTGCGTCAATTGGTCACTCGGTTTGTGCCCTCTATCCGCCAGTTAGCTGATATTTTCACTAAACCGTTATCTAGATCTCGTTTCTCTCTATTACGCGACAATCTGCGTGTTCAATCACTCTCACACGCCAGATTGAGGGGGGATGATAAAGATGAAGATTCAGATAAATCCAAACCAGTTCAAATTAAATGCAATTTTGAAGATAAATGCAATTTTGAAAATGAAGGCATAACTTATCTTTCAATACAAATGAAGCAGCAGGACGAAGAGTCTATCCAATCTGATTTGAGCCACGTTTCCAGCATCTCCAAGAGTCTGTGCACGAATGGAGTTTTGATTGACAAGGCCTCCTCTACATCAGATAAAAGCGGAGTTCAAAAAATTGAAGAAATCGGCTAAGAATGAATATGCGTGTGCAATTAGGGTTTCTTTGAGTTTATCCCAAAAAGGGGCTTTTTTGCATTATTTGATACTTATCATTTATTTATTTTATTCTATAAATAGGACCCTTGTAATATTTATTTACACACAGTGAAATATACAGACTTTCATTTATTCAAAAGTTCTTTAGGAAGAAGTTTCAATTCTAGCTTATTACTCATGAACGACTTGCGGCAGAATTCACCTCACTGCAAGATGCGATTCAATGATCTACCACCCTGGTCTCCTTCGGTTCATTTACTCAATGTTTTGGTAATACAACTAAACCTTCATTTTCCACACAACTTTCTAGGCAAAATAGAGGGAGATAGGTGGTAAAAGAGGAAAATGTTGCAAAAGAGGTAGATATTTTTTGGAAATCATGGGAATGGAAGTCGTGCGATATGTCAATTATGTGAATAATCTAACCATGTTGTTGCATCTTGCAGGCACTGATTTGATCATGACTTTGTTGTTGCATCTTGTTTGCACTGGCGGTTTATGCATTCACAACTACCCGTCGACCGTTGGATATAGCTCTTAATACTTAAGACATTGGAGCTTCAAATTATATTACAATAGATCTGAACAACATCCACATCAAGTCTGTCGATGAAAGTCAACTTAGCTATTATTTCATGCATGATTTACCCCCTATTTGGGACTCATTTAATACACTTTTTTTAGGATGCATTTTCACCATCGCATTCACTTGAGGTCAAAGACAATTAGTCCGGAAATCTCGTCCTTTTTAATGAATTATTGCATATTTCATACCTATTTTATCTTACAGGAGTTATGTGCGGTATTCTTTGTTGATATTTGCAGGATATGGGTTGATTGTGATCCCGGGATTAGAGAACTCGATGACGAAAAGATGATTTTGAGAGGTGGAAGAATGTGCCCGAAGCTAAAGAGTTAAAACGGATCAAGAATCTTTGGTGTTTTTCACCATACCTCTAATTATTCTTCAATTTGTGCCCTCTAAGATGCATTTTCTGGAAAAATAGTTTTCATGAAAGTTGTAGGGAATTGAACTTTATTTCTAACGCAACTTAAATCATTCAAATCGGAGCTCTACACATAAAGATATAGCCGAATTACTAAAGATATACCTGAGCTGTGACTTGTAAGGAAACAGAAGCCCCAAGCGCACGCCGGGCTAGGCCCAAGTGCGCGCCCAGGTGGAATTGCAGAATAGGCAGGCGCGCACTTTCTTTGTATAGGTGTGCATACCTGGTGTATATATGGAAAAACACAATTTTAACCTATTTTAGATTGGTTTTTTACCTATAAAAGACACCTAGGTCGAATTTTACATCACAAATTTCATCATACACTTATACTTTTCTGCAGCAACTTTTATTTTCTCCTTTGAAATAGATCTACTCTACTTTATTTTTTCTTGCAAATTTCTTCAACACTACAAGAGTATTAGTTCTTTTATTTTTCGATTGGATTACAATGAATTGACATTTCTTATTGGTAATTTTATTCAAGTTTTTATCATGCCTTTCATTTATTTAATTATGAACTTTTGAGTTTTTTATTTAATTATGAGTAGCTATATTATGTGATGGAATTACGAAATTGATGTTTGAATGATGATCTAGGAATGAGTAGTGCTTAAAAATTATAACTTTTGAATGTTTTCTAAAACTTGGATCTAATACGTTTAGTGGAGTATCTAACCATTAATTGAATTTACATACGAACTTTATAAATGTATTTTGTGTGGGGTGTGCGAACCAGGGTTTTGGAATTTCCATACACGAATTAGTTGAGTGTTCGGGCTTGTTCCTTTGTAAGGTTTTTCTAGCTAAGCCTTGAACTCGGTGGTTACGGAGAGTCTCTTTGTTCTTAATCATTTAGGTCAGAATATGGGATTGTTGAACTGAATATAAGGTACTTAGGTTGTTGAACTGAATATAGGGTACTTAGGTTGTGGTAGTAGCGTCTAGGGACAAATTTAGGAGATTGTACCCACAATCTCCTAATATGGGATTGTTGAACTGAATATAGGGTACTTAGGTTGTGGTAGTAGCGTCTATGGACAAATTTAGGAGATTGTACCCACAAACACATTCATTGGTTTACAATTGGATGGTTGGTCGAGAATATGGGATTGTTGAATATGGGATTGTTGAACCGAATATTTAGGTCGAGTATGGGATTGTTGAACCAATATATAGGTACTTAGGTTGTGGTAGTAGTGTCTAGGGACAAATTTAGGAGATTGTACCCACAAACACATTCATTGGTTTACAATTGGATGGTTGGTCGGTTTGAGCTTGTCCATAGTGATTCTAAAAAAAGTATCGAGGGTAGTATTCCTAATCATGGTTTGGCTATTTCCTTTATCATATCGTTTAATCCGTTATTATTATTTACTTATTTGTAAACAACCTTCACCCATACGTATATGTTGATATAAACTAAAGGCAAAAGTGATTATGATACTTATTCAATTCCTTGTGGGATCAACCTTGCTCGTCACTATAATACTTCCGACACAGTACTATGCCGCTTAAACTTGGGCGTGACTATTTTGGTCATCATCTATCTTGGTAATGATGCATTCACTTTAGGTAATGGTGAGAAAATGATCATTAATCAAGTGTTGTTTCCACATCTCATGTTCCTCTTTACTTAAAGTGCTTGTTACATGTTTCTCGTATAACTTAGAATCTCATTAGCATCTTTAAACTTGTTCGTGGCAATCCTGTTAATGTCTTATTTGAATCATCCTTCTGTCTTATCAATGATCATAAAACATGGACAACACTTTTCAAAAGTGGGCGCTATGATGGCCTCTACAAGATAGCAGACATACTCCTCAAAGAATCATCCAAGACCTCAATTCACTCCAATCGGATCACAATTTCCAAGACTGTTGATCTCTTTTTAGTCGGTATCTAGGAATTTCAGTATTGTTAATATTGATTGTTTAGACAAGGACCTCAATATGTGACATATGAGACTTGGGCATCTTTCTACGAAATGTTTTGAACTATGTTCTAAGTCCATCTAAGTTTTTTCTATAGCTTTTCACTAGGTTTTTGTCCATTTTATCAAGAAAAAATGTGTTTGATTTTATTTTTGATAATACATTTAATATTTTACCCATTTTGGCTTTATCATTTAAAAATTAACTGGAAAATAACTTTTTACTGCTTATATTATATGGTTTGAGAAAGAAAATAAAATAATTACTTTTATACGTGGGTTTATTACATTCAAAGATTCTATTTTATACGTTTTAATGCATAACGGAATGTATGAGTAAGAATTTTTATGTGTAGACAAATCTGATATGATCTGTTTCTTTTGACTCCTCATTTGTTTTGTACTGAAATTAAACATGTAAAATGTGATATGGCATACATTCTGAAGATTATAAATATGTAATACTCAATTAATTGTTTCATTAATCCAACGTTAATTGTGAACAGGTGATGATCGGCCCTCCTCGTTCCTTTTTTACTCTGCAATTGGTTTGTACTCGATCATTTGTTTCGTTAATCTTACATTAATGTGTACAGGTGGTGAGCTCTCTTCCTTAGAAATTTCAGAGGACTTCAATGGCATCATCTTCTCGTAAGGTAAAGTTTTTTTTTTTCTTTTTCTTTTCTAGTAACAATGATGTCTTTTTGTGGCGATACATCTTTCATGGAAGTGTAATATGTGGGTATTTAATATTAGCGCTATAGTGACTTATTCTCCCCGAGATTCTGTGTCCCCTTGATATTATTTTTGTTTCTAAGACACTTAGAAAAGCTAGAGGGTTACGTTTAGATTGATCTCTGGGTTGAATGACGGTTTTTTCCCGTTTGTATCCTTTTCACAAAACCAAAAACAAAAACAAAAATTGTTAACATACCACGGGAAATTCTTAGGAGGTACATCCATTCGTGTGGAGAGTGGAGGTGGATGAATAATGGCCGTCAGTTTTAAAACTAGATTTAAAGTGAATGTATTTTTTATCACTTCGTGAGTCACATCACCCAAGATACACTCTCCGGTGAACAATTTCCCCCCTACCACGGTAATGAGGCAATTTCCAAGTAACAAAAGTATGGGGACCTATTATATTTGTTCTAAATTTTATAATTATGTGAAAATAGTTCATTTTACATTAGTTATTATGTGTAACATTTTTTTATGCAGAACAAAACAACTCAACAAGCCAGATCACTTGCTATAAAAGTACCGAAGACCCCAAAAAACAATGTCCCTAACAGACCGTAAGTGATTTATTTATGATAAATATACAAACAATAATTTTCACATTATTTGTAATGTTTAAGATTTTTATTTTTAAGATTTTGTTTAACGAGGTTTAAATGAATCTTTTACAGGCCGTTGCACTATGGGCTTTATGATCCTCGTTATCTGGAAATGGGTTTGCCTGTTGATCCTATTCTTAGGTGTTTTGTGCAAAGTGAATATTACAGGTAAAGCTTATACTAAACCTATGTATATATTTGTAGACTTGTAGTTGCAAATGTGTAAATTTGTTGTGAATTAAAATGAACTTAAAAAATGAGAGGTGCACCGATTTGGTAGGTTGATTTGTGCCATCCTACCCAATGGTATCTGATGTGTTGTGTTTAATTTTTTTATACTTTTGTAAAAATATGAAGACCATGCCAATAAGGCGTTAAATTTCAATCAGGCGGTTTTACATATCTGATTGGAATGCAAATTAATTTCTTAAAAAAAAAAATATTATGTATGAAATGTTGAGAATTTTTTATAAACACACACACACACACACACACACACACACACACACACACACACACACACATATATATATATATATATATATATATATATATATATATATATATATGTGTGTGTATGATATTCCTTCTTACTTATATATGTGTTGATTTCCTATTTTTATTTATTCTTTCATAATTACGTGTATAGAATTGAATATCCAAATATATATATGATAATCTGGAAAAAAATTAATAAATTTATGACCTTCATATCAAAATCTCTCAGTAATTGCACAGTTTGAGTGGAAATCACTGAGATTGTTAATCTGGAAGTTTCGGATTCGAGTCTCAGTGAGGACAAAAGCGTGTATGTGTATCCATAAAAAAAGAATTGTGAAGACCATATCATTTTATATGCATTTTCAATTTCATTTATCGCGTGTTATTTCACGATTAATTCGTTATGCTGCATTCATATTTAGACGGATCCCCCCACAATCATTAGGGGGTCATGTCTTACTGAAATCTGGCATTTTTTTATTTGTATTATTATTATTTCTGTTGTTGAAAATATGAAAACGCCATCAATGCATCCCACTCATCTTTGAATTCGCTCCAATACTCCTACCGGAAAATTGAAAGGAAAAAAAAAATCTAGAATCGTGACTGATTTATATATTACTAAAAGCACAATACCTTCATTAATTGGCATATACTAAGGCGTATAAAATGTTAATATAAATGACTGGTTTTTTTTAACTTTCTGATTTTGGTGAAACATTTCTGCAGGAAATACTTGGAGGAAAAGCAACAAAAGAAAGATCAAGCAACAACTTCTGAAAGAGTTTAAATTTTGGCTGAAGACAATATAATTATATTTATATGTAATAATATCCTCTTTGGAATTTCAATTACATGGACTAAATCTCTGTCTCCTCTTCTTATGTCTTTTTTGAATTCTTGATTTTGGTTTTGAACATTGAGAATTGGCTTTTCTTTTGCATTATGAACCCTTTCTTCTCTCTCTTCAAGTGAGTGGTGTTTAAATTGGGCTAAATTGAAAAAAATTGTCTTCTAAAGTGTCTAATTAGCATTTTGTCATGTTTTTGTTCTAGGTGAAATAAATTATGGGCTATTCATTTAAGTGACGCCATGAGACGGACGTTTCTTTAAATAACCTTTGGCCAAAACGTGTTAAAAAAATAAATGAAAAAGCGGAAAAGGTTTAAAAACGTGTGTAAGGTCTTAAATACCCTTCATGGGAAATAGAGGAGAAGTAACGGAGGATCCCTCTCCTCCCAGCGTCATCTTCACGTTATCTTTCAATTTAAATCCCCCCATTTATTTCCCATTTAAATGTCGTTACCTACCACGGGTCCATACGCACTCAAACCAACTTTTGACTCCTCCTATCCTCTTCAATTATTATCCTCTTCCTATTATCACGCTTCATCAATTTGTGCTTTGATTTCCCAACTTTGGACCCTTCAATCGTATTTTCTTCCATTTTCCCATAATTTCCCACATCATCTCATCGGAATCAATCTGTGAAGCCCGAAGCACGTCGACCTGAAGCATTTTGTGGGTGTAAGTTCTTGCTTTATTCCTTGTACGTTTGATATGAGTTGATCGAATGCATTGTGTGTCAACATGTAATCGCATGTAATGGGTTATACTATCCAACATATGGTTGGGATCTGTAATTGAAACCGATTTTGTGGGTTTGGGTTTTATTTTGGGTGTGGTTGGGTTGGGGCTTTAAATAAAATTTAATTTGGTTGTGTTTGTGTTTGGGGCGATTGTTTATGGTTAGGGTTGTATCTCTAAAATATTGGGGTTTTAAGGATCATGGGGTATGGAGATTTGGGTTTAAGTAGTGTGATTCAATTAAAGTCTACAACTTTATGGTTTAGTTGTGTAGTGTCCTCAAGTCAATCTGAATTTGTAATTGAAATTGTAGTGTCCTCAATTGCAACTTTATGGTGTTAATTTGTGTTATAAGTATGTCTTAATAGTGTATGAAAGCGTATTAATTTGATTTTCTTAATTGCAATTGTTTTGAGGATAATTAATTAATTTTGTTCATTAATATTGTAGTGAGAAGATGGACAATTCGGTATATGAATTGGCATATCATCTTACCAAGGAGGATAGACATAAGCCATGTGAAATCACTAACTATTCCAATTGCATGAAAGTGAGAGAGGTCTACGGAATATTTGATGAAACCCATGAGCGTAAGTTTGACAAGTGTTGCTTCAGAATCTTTTAGAGATTTACGATCGAATTCATCTAATCAAATCATTAATCGATTGATGATAAGGCGGACAAAGTGTGTCAATAAGAATGAAGTCCAGTTTTGTTATTGGGAAAGATAAGAGGATTAGATTTGGCATTGAAGAATTAGTCTTAGTGACGGGCTTCAATCTTTGGAGAAGATAATTTTGATAAGTCATTGGGAAAGAGAGAGTCGTCTTGTAAAGAAATATTTTAAGGATGTTGATGAATTGAATAGGATAGAATTGTGGGATGCTTTTGAAAGTTGCAAAGGGAGTGAAGAAGACAAATATAAATTGGGTCTTACAGTCATCCTAGCATTTGTTGTGGCGGCAGTGAAGGACAAAAGTATTGTGCCATTTTGGTGGTTTGAGTTGGTTGACAAGTTGGAAGCGTTTGAAGAGTACCCTTGGGCCGAGGTATGTCTTAAGCAAACAATGAAGACATTCAGACAAGATTTGATGAACCCACTGCTTTCTCCGAATGTGAAATACCCCATATTTGGTTTTTCCCATGCCATTGTGGTATGTATGCTACAATCTTTAGTTCTATTTACTTTTTGTTGGGTATGTAGTTTTGTTCAATTCAGACTGATTTTTGATTTGATGTAATGTAGGTATGGGCACTTGAATCTATTCCGTCGTTGAAGACATTTGGGGAAATCATTGATGAAGATGTAGATGTCTTCCCAAGAATGTTAAAATGGAATCTGCAAAAGAGATTTCTTGGTGTGAGGGTTGATCAAGTTTTGGAAGTAGAACAGGTTGTAAGTTATTATTTTTGTACGTACTGCCTTACTATTATTCTTGTGGAATTACCTTGAGTAATGTTTTGTGTCTATGTTTTTTGTTTGTAGATTATGGTTATTTCGAAATTGCAGCCTACAACATTGGAATCACAGCAGCCGTATTGGGGTTCAATTGTTTGTAGGAAACAAAAGGTGATTGAGTTGCTAGAGAACGAGAAGTGTAATGGTGTTGACTATGAGATGGAAATAAAACATGAAGGAGCACACGGTTTTGCCTATGAGAAGGAAATAAAACCTGAAGGAGCACACGGTTTTGACTATGAGAAGATGAAGAAAATTGTGACGTCTGTGGTGAAAAAGGAAAATGAAGGAATTTATTCCATGATGGATAAATTTGAAGAAGGAGATTCAAGTGTTTTCGAAGATGTGAATCATGCAAGAAAGTGAATCATGAAGAGATTATTGATGAGGAGATGAAAGTTGATGATCGGGATATGACAATTAATGATGGAGAAGGAGAAGTTGGTAGAGAGGGAGAAATGATGAGAAGGATAAAGATGTTGGTAGTGTGGGGAAAAATGATGAGAAGGAGAAAGTTGTTGGTTGTGTGCGAGAAAAATGATGAGAAGGAGAAAGTTGTTGGTAATGAGGGAAAAATGATTCATATGATTCATATGTATTTGCCTTTAAAAGTGTGGATTCATATGATTAACTAGTTTTACGATGTGTAGGTGGTTCGGGAAAAGGAGTTTAATAGAAGAAGGGACTTCATCTTTGAAGAGAAGCAAGTTGCTTAGTGTTGAATCATATGATCCTTATAGAGGCGTTGAAAAGACAAAGTGTGATGGCTTGAAGAAGTGGTTGAGTGACTATAAGGAAGGAAAAGCCGGGTATGGAAATGTTATTTCCACTATTTTAAATGAATTTTCCTATTTTTAATTGAGTTTCGTTTGTGCATGGAAATAATTATTTTATAATAATTTTTATATTTTTGATTACTCGTCATTTGACTAAAATATGTTATATGCGAGGAATTGGTTAAGTTGTGTGATGGAGCGCTCGATCACGAACTTTTGAAAACGATATTGGATGGGGAGTTTGTCATCCCTGTGAGTACACTTTACCTCTATCATAACCAATTTAAGTTGTTTAATTTAGGTGACAACCTGCATTGATTCTTGGAAGTCTATTTCATTTACTTTTTACTTATCGCAGATAATGAATACTTGTATGCATGAAATTAAATGCCGTGCCTTAAAGTTTCCAAAGTTGTTTGAACAAGATAGTTGTGTTTTGGATGTATTTTTCAACACTTTATGAAAGTGAAAAATGAAGAGTTACAACGGAGAGTGCATATTGAGAATCTTGCAAATCGTAGAATATTAAAGAATTATGTGGAAGGAAAGCATCCAGGAGGGACGATGGCCGTGGTCGGAGTGCAATTATTTGTATGCACCAATGTTAGTGAGTGATCATTGGTTTGCGATTAAAGTTGATTTGAAAGAGGGGTATCTATGTGGCCGATAGTTTACCAAAACATGTGAGGAAGGATCAATTTGACAAATGTATGCTACCACCTGCAAGTGGTTATACCATGGATCTTTGAATATGGATGGGGAAGATGAAGGTGGGAGGAATAGGAGGTTTAAGGTTGTGAAAATGGTGAAACTACGAAACAATCAAATGGATGCGTTTTATTTGCTTGTAAAAGATGATGTATTTCATTATGTACTATGATTGACTAAATGATATATTATTGTGCAGGACCGATTTGTGGTATGTATACCATAAAATTCATAGAGTTCATGATGGCGAAATTGAATGTGCAAACAATGGATCTTTGGCTTTATGCCCTATTGGAGGCGAAACCGGTTGCGGAACTACTTGCATGTCAATTCGACCCATGATCATTTTATGTTGATGTTGGCTTCTAATTTGTGTATGAATATTATGAGTTGGTTGAAACATTTGCTATGTAACCGTAAACTATTACATTGGTTGATACATGAATTTATGTTTGATTGTTATTTATTTATGAACATTATGACTTAGAGGGCACTCTATGTTGGAATGTTAGCTATGTAATCGTTGGAATGTTAGCTATTAATAATAATAATAATAATTTCAACAACATCTTCAAACAACATATCATCAACATCATTTAATTAGAAAGCGAAAATACGATGCTGGAAAAAAAACTTAAACAAACATAACAAGAAAAACAAAACATAAACCAATGTTCAAACACAAATAAAAGTTTCAAACACAAATAAAAGCATACTAAATACAAACTTCCTCCTCCCATAAATCCTCACATGTACATGTGTAGCCCTTTTCTTCATCCTCGAGTCATAAACCAACCACAGATTGATTGTGCGCTCATCCTCTTCTTGAGCTTCAATGTCCTCATTATGCTTGCAAATTCTTGAGATCAAGCATCGGGTCATAAACCCCTACGGATTCCAAATTCTTTTATTACGCTCATACTCTTCTTGATGAGCCTTAGTTCCCTTTCTAGTTCTTGTAAATCCATGTCCGGTTCAACACACCTATCCATCTTTCAATGATATAACAAGGTTTAGCAAACATGAGAAAATCCTAAAATAAATTAACAAGGCTGCAATGCAAAAATGCTTATGAAAAAGTTGCAACCATATGATAATAAATTTAAAAGCAAACATAATGTTGGCGAAATGTCACAAAAAATTGCATAAAACCAAGATATTTGTAGTAAATCTCAATGCATAAAACCAAAGTAGATAGAGCGGGGTTCCCACTTGTACCATGACTAGAATGAGAAACTCCAGATTCTGTTCTCCTTTCATTCATATTCAAACTTGAAAAACAATTACAAGAAATCAAAATAGGTTGCATATGTTAACAAATTATTACATTCTTACAACAAATACATAACAACTTATTAGTGTACATCATAAATCTCTGAGAAATAATAAGGAGCACCCATAATTCAGTATTTAATTTCTACTATTGTTTAGGGATTTATCATGCTCATAAGGCAATTCAAAATATAACCGAGGATAATCCTGATAAATCCTAAATAATAAGAAAGAAACGGGCACATGAAACACCTGTTAAATGCTGGAAATAGTAAGTTAATCCAAAGAAATGATGGAAATAGTACGTAAATCCAACTTGTTTCAAACTAACTAACCCATCAATTTATTTTTAGTTTAATTAGTAATAATAATAGGGAAATTCATAATAAGTAATTAGTAATCCGGAAGCTCCCATAATATAATAACTGATGCTAATAAGTAAATAAATATAAATAAATAAAGATAAATTGGAAAAATATACATACAGGCTGTTACCAAGAAGGAGTTGACCGGAGTTGAATTGAATTGATAACGGCGGCACTTACTTGAACCCTAAAACATCAAACACCAACAATTACACACACGAAATCGAACTGTACTTTACTTTAAATCCCTACATACAGTTAAGAAATTAATTAATTTTGATTACCACGGAGGAGTTGATAATGGCGGCCCTTGAACCCTAAAACATACAAGAAAAACAACACTCAAGTTAACAAATCAAATAAGCCAATAAAGCAGGAAATTCTTCTAAGTTTTTTAAGCACCGAAATACCTTGGAATATGATGTTGAAGCGGATTTGCGTATAAGAGGGGCGGAGGAACGGAGGAGGAAATGGATGATTCCGGTGGATGTGTATTGTGAGAGAGAGGTTGTGTGAGGGAGAAAGAGAGTGAGATTCCGTTTTGCGTGTTTTGCCCTTTTGACTTTGAAAGACAGAGCGTGTATGTATGTATAGGCTGTATATCGATAGGTGGGCCGGCCAACTTCAACTTTCCCTTATTAAAAAGGGAAATTCATTTGAATATGTTGAAAACGAAAACGAAAAGGGGCCCAAATTTTTCTGGCGGGTAACTTGAAAATTAAGTTTTGGGCCCGAAATTCTGGCGGGATTGAGGGAGGGAATATGTATATAACATACATAATTTTGTACATACATTACTAATTATTATTATAATTGGGGTTTCATTTAATAATAATTACAAATAATTAATAATTAGTAATAATTAGTAATTTTTAATTTTCCTAATTTATTATACATTATAATTAATAACAAATAATTAATTTTAAATGAAGCCACTAATTATTGTTTTGACATGGTTTACATGTTTCAATGACTACCATGACCCCTAACTGACTGTTTGACATGGATTACATGTTCCAGTGACTACCATGACCCCTAACTGACTGTTTGACATGGTTTACATGTTTCACTGACTACTATGACCCCTGGCCGATTTTTGACATGGATTACATGTTCCGGTGACTACTATGACCCTCATTTATTGTTTCACCTCGTTTACATGTTTCACTGACTACCATGACCCCTCATTGAGCGAACCTCGATCTAACATCTTATTATATGTAATCAACCCTGATCACAATAATCGTCTTAAGCGAACCTCGATCTATCATCTTATTATGTGTAAGCAACCACAGTCACGATTTAACATCTTATTATGTGTAATCAACCACGATCACGATGTCGCAATGATCGAACCTCGATCTAACATCTTACCATGACCCCTAACCGACTGTTTGACATGGTTTACATGTTTCACTGACTACTATGACCCCTAACTGACTGTTTGACATGGATTACATGTTCCACTGACTACCATGACCCCTAAGTGACTGTTTGACATGGATTACATGTTCCAGTGACTACTATGACCCCTAAGTGACTGTTTGACATGGTTTACATGTTTCACTGACTACTATGACCCCTCACTGACTGTTTCACCTGGTTTACATGTTTCACTGACTACTATGACCCCTAACTGACTGTTTGACATGGATTACATGTTCCAGTGACTACTATGACCCCTAAGTGACTGTTTGACATGGTTTACATGTTTCACTGACTACTATGACCCCTAACTGACTGTTTGACATGGATTACATGTTCCAGTGACTACTATGACCCCTAAGTGACTGTTTGACATGGTTTACATGTTTCATCGACTACTATGACCCCTAATCGATCGCTTGACATGGATTACATGTTCCAGTGACTACAATGACCCCTCACTGACTGTTTCACCTCGTTTACATGTTTCACTGACTACCATGACCCCTAATCCGATCGTTTGACATGGATTACATGTTCCGGTGACTACTATGACCCCTAAGTGATTTGTTTGACATGGTTTACATGTTTCACTGACTACTATGACCCCTAACTGACTGTTTGACATGGATTACATGTTCCAGTGACTACTATGACCCCTAAGTGACTGTTTGACATGGTTTACATGTTTCACTGACTACTATGACCCCTCACTGACTGTTTCACCTGGTTTACATGTTTCACTGACTACTATGACCCCTAACTGACTGTTTGACATGGATTACATGTTCGGGAAATTTATTTAAAAGGGTGCGCAGGTGATGATTCTGCTTAAAGGGGCTTTGACTGGAGTGATTCTGGTTAAAAGTGTTTGATTTTGTGTGTAAAATGAAGGATTTTTAGATGAAGAGACCCTTTTAAATGAAGAGAGGGTTGACCAAGTCCTTTTAAATGAAGACCCCTACATGTTCCAGTGACTACAATGACCCCTCACTGACTGTTTCACCTCGTTTACATGTTTCACTGACTACCATGACCCCTAACTGACTGTTTGACATGGATTACATGTTCCAGTGACTACTATGACCCCTAAGTGACTGTTTGACATGGATTACATGTTCCAGTGACTACTATGACCCCTCACTGACTGTTTCACCTCGTTTACATTTTTCACTGACTACCATGACCCCTAACTGACTGTTTGACATGGATTACATGTTCCAGTGACTACTATGACCCCTAAGTGACTGTTTGACATGGTTTACATGTTTCACTGACTACTATGACCCCTAATTGTGTTTTTGACATGGTTTACATGTTTCAATGACTACCATGACCCCTAACTGACTGTTTGACATGGATTACATGTTCCAGTGACTACTATGACCCCTCACTGACTGTTTCACCTCGTTTACATGTTTCACTGACTACCATGACCCCTCATTGAGCGAACCTCGATCTAACATCTTATTATATGTAATCAACCCTGATCACAATAATCGTCTTAAGCGAACCTCGATCTATCATCTTATTATGTGTAAGCAACCACAGTCACGATTTACCTTCTATTGATATGTTGTGTTACCTTCTATTATATATTTATAATTTAGGAATGAATTTCCAATAATTTATGGTTGCAATGTAAAATGCTCTTTGTACTGTAATTGTAATCTTATGTTCGAAGACATAATAATAATAATATGTTGCCGTTTCTTATGGATAGAAACCAAACATAACACTGCATAACATAACATTACAAATTAATAGAAAGTGAACCATACTTAAACCCATTACTCATCACATCAAATATGTCTTACCTCAACTCCACACCAACCATATTTTATTATACATTTACATAACATTACTAACGCAAGCACAATCAAAAGATAGCATAGACCATAAAATGTTGTAGCTCACATGTTTACCCTTACAACAAACTAAAAAAAACATCTTGTACCCCATTATTGAACACTAGCGGCTAACTTTGGACATTTCCCAGGTTATGACCACGACCGCCTGCATCTACCACATCTGACAGTCCATCCCGTGGTTCTCCTGATTTTTTCCTCTTCTTACGAGTCTACCACCGCTGCCTCTTCGTTCCCGATGGGGGCAAAACTTTCCTAGCAATCACATCCTTAGGAAATGCAACTTCCTCTTTATTCGGCAAAGGATACACAGCTTCAGAATATAATGCCCTCCAACATTCCACGGTGTAATGAGGGCTACAATGCTTATACCCATGACCTCCACTCGCTTTATCGCAAAGAATTGCATGTTTACAAGGAAATAGATGTACTTGAAATTGCTTACATGTACATGTATTCTTTTCCAGGTCCGCAATGTGGCATGTCACACCATCACGAACATCGTACACAGGTGATGCAATTTCCTTAACTTCTATACCCAAAGAAGCATTGTATTTTTCCAACATCAACTTTTCCATTTGTGGAGGTAGGGGAGTCTTACATTTCATGGCTTCAGCATGTCTCTTAGCAAACCAATCTTGCATTATCTCATGAATGCGTTCGAGCATACCAACCACACATAATTCTCGAGCTTTGAGGAGCACACTGTTAAATGACTCAGCACTGTTTGACGTCATGATATTGTACCTCATACCTGGAAAGTGTGCCCTTGCCCAATGGCAAAAAGATTCTTTATCCAAATATTCTCTAATCGTTTTCTTCTTTTTCCCCTTACTTGCTTCCACCTCCGTTTTGCTACATAATGCATTAAACAACGCTTCAAATTCATGTAACCTATACGCTTCTGCAGTGGATGTGAACAAGCGTCCGATATCAAATCGTGGAAATTTAGTGTTCAAATTCCTTCTCATGTGAAATATACAATATCCATGATGAAATGTTACGAAACACTTTATTCACTCCGTGCTTTATGCTATCGGCACGATCGAAACTATAACAAGCTCATTTGTGTCCCGGTGATTGATTTCAAGCGCTCAAAAAACCAACTCCATGATCGATTATTTTCGAATCGACAACTCCCCACATAATAGGATAAATTTGAGCATTTGCATCTTCACATGTTGCCGTAAGTAATACACCTTTGTAGGCCGAGCTCAAATGTGTTCCATCCACAACAACAACACGACGCAACAAAGAGGATCAAAATGCTCTTTTAGTCGACCAAGGCAAATAAACAAATATTTGAATTCATCTTTTTATCGGTGAAAATCTTTGTCACGCAGTTCGAGGATTTCGCAACTCCAACATATGACAATACTTGGGCAATTGGCCATAACTATCACCTGGCTTTCCTACTACCATTTCCATTGCAAAGTTTTTAGCCATCCATGCCTTAGTATAGCTTATGGTATATCCAAACTCTCTGCGAAAGTCATTAACTACATCTTTTGGTACATAAGCACGGTTCGGATCTGTAAACCTAGCGAAGATACTCCTTTGCTGCTATGAGAGTGTATGATGCATTATTATGGTCTTTGTTGCGACGGTTAAAGAACAAGTATGCACCTTCTTGTAAACTCGAACTTCAAACTTATCCGCACCTTTTCCTATCCGTGTTGCCCTTACATACCATTTGCATTCATCATCTTTACAAGCCACGACATAAATGCTTGGGGATGATTTTACCGTTATAAATTCAAAGTGATGTCTCACGGCCAACATCTCTAACTTTTGTATCAATAGCTCTTTTGATTCAAAAATGTCATGCTTATGAATATCTTCACTTTACGGAATCCTCGCTTGATGGTACAATACTACCAAACATCACTCACATTCAAGATGACGGAACAAATTTTGATTTGGTGTACTCAATTCCACACCATTATTTCCTCTACACCATTCATGTTGCGTGTTTTCGCTTTCGCTTCGCTTACGCTTACGCTTCGCTTTACTTCGCTTCGCTTTACTTTACTTTCTGTTTCTTCATTACTCAACCTTTCAACATTGACATTACGTGTCTTGAATGCTTCCAAACTCACATCACCATCTCCATCCGAGCACAAGGAAGACAATAACGGATCCACACTCATATAAATATCATCACTCCTAACTTCAATATCGACATCATCACTCATAACTTCTTCAAGGTTGTCAACATTCTCCACAGGCGTCTGATTATTCAACAATTCATCAATAGACTTAAAACCATTATTTCCCATATTCGACCTTTCAAGGTTTTCAACATTCTCCACAGGTGTCTTATTATTCAACAATTCATCGAGACAAAGCGTGCACTTACTTAAACCATTCTTTCCCATGTTCGGCCTTTCAAGGTTGTCAACATTCTTCACACCTTCAAATAGGCGTATCCTTATTCAACATTTCATTACTGACGGCCATAGACGAAAAACCATCATATCCCCTATTCTCTCCATCCATGTTGCCACAATTGTTGCCAAAAGCATGTGTTTCTTCATTTCTATTATCTTTATCAATGAGGCTAATACCAACGAATGTGCTTTCACAAAAGAGACTAACCACTTCACACTTTATTATCGAATCAATTACCATCGGTGGTGCACTTGGAAAGTTTGACATTACCGGGACAATACATTGCATCTCCAATTCTTTCACCGTTGTATCGATCTGCAACTCTTGCACCACCTTATCGTAAAATTCTACAAATGATGTGTTCTTGTGAATCATGATTGCCCTCATTTTTTTTTCCTTTCCCCACATACTTCCATTCCCATTTACCATCATCGTTCTCTACAAACTCAACAGGATAACAAATATGTATCCATACAACATCCATCCCCCTTAAATTACACAAACGGATCACAATCTCCAAACGATCTCCAAACGGCCCCTTTAACAACCAACTAATCAAAACAAACAAATAACCACGTATTATCGAATCATTTCATTGAAATGTTCAAAAATACTTTATTCCAAATCTTTTAGTTCCAATCATAATGGGAAATTTCTCCATTTAGTAAGGAGAGAAACACTTAAGGTCATGTTTAAACACTTACATTATAGTGACCGGTGAGATTTAATTTGCTTGGTGTCAACGCTTCTACAACGCAATTGGATTGGGATTGCAACTTTATGCTCCAATAATCTGAATTCTACACAAATTCTTGAAATGAGGAAGAAAAGTGGGAGAATTGGGAAGGGAAGAAGTGAGACATTCGCTAATTGGGTTCACCAAAACAATACGAATTGGGTTCACGAAAATGGAAAGGGAAATCGGGATGCTACAGATTCACTTATGCCTTCAAGATATTAATAAGGGAGCTTCATTTAATGTTGAATCTTCTGGACCGATTTTGAAAGGATTGCAATGGTGGAAGAAGAGAGGAAGGAAAACGCGAGAAACGGGAATTGAACGTCGATGGCCAAAGCAAAGAAAAGAGGACAATTGAAATAAGAATCTAACCCTAAACCCCAATTTGATTCGATAAAAATTAAAATAAAAAAATTAAAAATACGTGGATTTTGCTTAAAAAATAGAAATTTTCCTAAATAAAAATATAGGGGATTCCCATAAAGGAGTTAACGGAAGATGGAATGTGTGATAACAGACTACGAGGGCGTAAGAGGAACTTCCCATACAAGCTTCAATGGAACCCTTTAGATGATTAAAAATGAGAGAGCCCTTTTAAAATTTCACCTTTCGATGATCCCCTTTTAAATGAACGCCCCATAAATTATTGCAATATCCCATAGGCTCTGGTTCGATTAGGGGTGTAATCGAGTCCAATGGATCGATACTTTTAGGGCTCGAGAACGATTTGATTAAAAACTTGGACTAGCTTGAAATCCGCTCGAGCATGATCGAGCCATTTAAAGGAAACATTGAACTAACTCGACTCGGATCGTGAGCTTGATTAATTTTTCAGAATTCATTAATTATTTTTATAAAATATGACAAGATTGAGCTCAACTCAATGATTTATATAAATGTTATTTAATATTATTAATTAAATAATTATTTAATATCGCTCGATTAAATTGCGAGCTACTCAATTACTGTATTTCAAATCTCGAGATCGGTTCAGTTAATCGTTCGAGTTGCTCAACTTGAGCTCAAACTAGAAAAAATCAAATCGAGATAAACTCATTTTCAGGTAGAATACGAGTAACTAAGATTAGTCAAATTCATTTAAATAATTGAAAAAAAAATGTGGGTCCTTTTTTTTTTTTGAAACTGTGGGTCCTAACTCTTGAGTCGTTCTCTTTGTAGGACTTCTTAGAGGAATCTGCCTTACGTGATGAGATTTGGTGCGCGACTTTACGCTTGGAATCTGGCGATTAATAACACATTGTGTGGAAATTGTGTGGTCGAATCAAATGCCACGTAGATAGGTTCACAATAGGAGTCGCAGGATAAATTTTCCTTAACTCTTAAGTCTTAACAACGAAAAGAAAACCACTCAAAAAGAAATTGAAAAGAAATTTTTAAAAAACAAATTTCTCTAGGAACAAAATTAAATTGAAAGATGTTTGACATTGATGGCTAACCGTGCAAATAGATGAATAATACGTGTAAAGTAACATACTTTTTGATAATAATGTGACTTGTGGTGTTCTAATATAGACCCTACACCCCTTTGTTTTCTGCATAGTTATCAGACCGGCGGCCGACGGTCGAACTGAATCGACCCATGACGGCCGTCGTCCAAACCCTGGTCGGGTTAAGCGTTCGACCATTTATGCAAGTGAATCGTTACGACCGTCCCAACCCGATGGTCGGGCCGTCGACCGGCGATTGAACCCCGGCCGACGGCGGTCGACCGGTCAACCCGGTGACTCGGACGGTTTTCCATCAGCCCAATTTTTGTTTTTCTTTTTTCACATCGTGATTTCATTCACCCTCACCGCTTAAAAATAATTTTCGATTATATTAGTATAAATCTCAAAACATCGAGTAGATTTTTATTAAAAAAAAAACATAAAGCGATCTCTACACAAAAAAAAATCGAAGCGATAGTATGTATTCTTTTTGTTTTTAGGAAATAATTATTGGTATTTAAGGGTATTTGATTTTTTTAACGATCAAAAACTTGAAGTGAAGATAATGAACTTGTTTTATTATGGATCTTATGTTTTTAGGAATGTATAAAATTGTAGCGATGAATTACAATACTTACCTAAAAAAGAAAAGACTAATTATTTGCACTTTAACATGCACAATGATAATCATTTGAGCGTTTTATGTTGTCTAATTTGTAATTCGCGTTTGTTGGAGTATTTTAAAAATAATTATGGTTATCATATTTTATTTTATCTTTATGTTTTAAATATTCAATTATATTTTTAAGTATATGATGTGATCACCGGTTGAATCCAAGTCGACCGCGATGATCCGTTTTTTCCGGATCAATGACCAAGAAGTAGATCTGATAACTATGGTTTTGTGTCTTTGCCCGATCAATTAAGATGTTGAAATTAATTGTTAGCTTCTATTTTTTTTTTTTTTTTTATCTTTAAAGCTCCGGTATCTGTAATCATACTGATCCGACTAATTCGGATTTTGGCTCGGATCGTGCTTGCAGAATCTGACTTTTACTCAATGATAAACTATATATGACCAAAAGCTCTTTCAATATGTCGCGCTTAAGAAGATAATCGATCCGATGACCTCTCTAGGCATTCCCAGATTATCTACCACTTGAGTCAAACTACTTGATTACACGTAGGTCTATTGTTCTTTTTAACTTGTTTTTTAAGAACATCAATTTCATATGTATGTGAAGTTGTAGTATCCGTAATAAATTATAATATGAATCAAAATGTACTAGTATTTGATTCATCATTTTATTTACCATATTTTCGTAAAATGCAATTCACATTTGCTTATCCTGACAACTATAAAATGTAGATTGAGGACTAAGAGAAATAATCTGTAATATTATTTTCTTTTTCCCTCTATTTTCTTCAAAACCCATCAACCAACCCATCCAATTCATTTATTTGTTTCTCTCTCCTATCTTCCATTTATATATACATTGTTTTTCTTGCAATATTTCAAGAGTCATTACGCAATCATTCCGTCTTTGTTAATAATTGTCAATTTAGGTGGGTCATATAGGGGAAATTTTTAGGTAATGTGTGCACTTATATAGTGCATCTTACGCGCAAGACTAATCTGCAGCGGGATCGAAACTACACATCACACAGCTCAAATTTTGCAATCTGATCACGCTAGCCTCTGATTGTCTTGGCGTATGAAGATGTCTTTCACGTGAGTCACACACTACCTAAATATTTCCCGGTCATATAGTAGTATATTTTATGTCTTTATGCAGAACCAAAACAACAAGGGAACACACAAGAGGAAAAAAAAAAAAGAATTTTGGGACCCCAGAAAATAAATTCATGCAGCAGCAAATTAAATTGCATAGGACCAAATATTGCGATAGCACTTTTAAAATCTAAAGAGAAATTATTTGCCATACATTAACCAGCTCAAATTGTGAGGCCGTTTGGCTGACGGATGTTTGTGGCTTTTGTAAATCACATATATTTTGGTTTTTTTTAATTGAGGAAAAAGACGAACTTTTATTAATCAACATTCAGTATTAAATCACGTAAGAAATGGAAATCTAATACTGTAAACATCCAATAAGATGAATTAAAACCCTCTCTGACTAGCAAATGCGTAAAGATATTTCATTGACGCTTTGTAAAAGATAATGAAACTGTAATAAAAGCTGGAAGAGTAGCTTTTCAATCCTCAAAATAAAAAACTTACTTTGGTTATATAATGACAAATTCACACATGTAACTCCTATTGACATCATGGTGGTGATCAAATTTTCACACCAAAGAAAGCAGGATCGAATTCCAAAATGCCGAGTGAAGGGAATTAGTTATGAATTCATATATTTCTCTTATGGATGAATAGGTTCGATCCTCCCACTTAAAAGCACGGCTGAATCAATGTGATTAACCTCCTCACCATTCTATCGGGTCGGAGTGGAAAGATGTTATGGGAAAGAGATATCGTCTTTTACACCAAGGTAATCAAATTACCACCACCTTCCATTGTCATCCATCCTTTCACCACCACCCTCACAATCAATACTATCCATTATTCCATCTTACCATTACTTCACAACCTTCAGCCGTCACTCCGCCACCAACCACCCTATCACTCTCACCACCGCCACTGCAACCACGCACCCAAGTACCACAAACCCTATTCACCACAGGGCACCTACCACACGTGCATGTCATCATGATCCAGTGTCATGTATAATTCGATGTAGAATCTCATCAATTTCGTTTTGTTCACTTTAAACATAGAAAAGTGAGATTACAACAATCTAAGATAACTTAATTACGTACAATGTAATTAATATGACACCATATTAATTGTTGGAATATTCATAACTAGTTAAGTAATAATGCCACGTGATGTACAACATTTCATAACAAGTATCTGTATTACTGTATAAATTAACATGTTTAACCAAGTGACTATACAAATGTAAATAGGTACAATCTTTATGATTATTTTATTGATATTATTATTAATGCCATGATGGATGTTTTGTGCACTCTCTTCATCATTCATCAACCCCACGACAAAGGCATCGCCAGATAAGGAAAGGAATCAATCTATTGGACATCACAACCCCACCCCCACCCTACCCCTCCCCTCCCCTGCCCCACAAATAAAAAATAAAAGCAAAATAATAAAGAAGAAGAAATAAATGTGGGTACGAAAATGTTTTACACATTTGGCTAGTACATCTTATCGATTGCCAACCACATGTGATATCATGTCACTGGCAAATGCTTATTTGATTCTTTTGAAATGGGCTAAAGTTAGTGAACGTCTATAATTCTCTCTCTTTGGGAAAAAATAATTCAAACGCAATAGTAGAGTACTAGTAATGTTACAATAACTTAATATTCATTATTAAGGAAAATTCAATGGCATCATCAAGTTCGGTGACGGATCTAAAAACTGAAAACGAAAAATCACTTGGAGTCGATGTAACGCTTCATTTCCAGCACATCTGGCCAATTATCCCAGAAGAAAACGTTCGACGCGTATAACATTAAATAACTCTTATATTATAAAGCGAAGTATCTACGTCGTCAGTATCAAAATAAAGGAATGGAAGCGAAAAGGCTCCGGATAAAACCATACAAGCTACTATGATTAGATTACAAACCAACTATGGTTAAAAGGAAAACTACAACAACGAAACCAAACTTACAACGTATGATGCCTAAAAGAAAGGTCAATGACATGCTTTACAATTTGAAATAAAAGTCAACATAATCTAGTCTGATATTTAATAGAAAAGTAAAAAAGAGAGCATCAACGTCATCAAATTTCAAATTCTTCAACGAGCTCAAAATCAACATTGTCTTACGCTTTCTCACCAACAAAGCATACAACAATTGAGGTAAATCTGAAATCTTTGCGAGTGAGAAGATAAAGTATAATTAAGTCTTACAACGGAAAGTTAATATTATTATTAAGTTATCTTTGTGAGACCAACTCAAACTCTGACAGGGTTCACTTACGCTCATCAACACGCTTGTGACTATTGGTTAGCTTATCTTTGTTACATAAGCTCTCAAAGGCACACTACGTGATGAATATCCACCACGAGATATCGTTTGCAACCTATCGGTGGATCACACCAATTGCCACGGTGGAAAGCCCGATAGCGTACACGTTCGGTGAAGTCCCTCCGTACGTAGGGTCTCAGACTTACGGGGTGGTGTTCCTCTGTACGTAGGGTCCAAAGACTTACAGAGTTATTCACTTTATCTGAACGCCCACACATCGCGATATAGACTTGTGCCTTACCAATAATGGATTAATGTTTAATCTTTTTAACACAAGTATGTTTGTTATTATGTTGTTAACTAACCATCTAAGTATTTTCAAATAAGCTCCCTCACAACTCCTACTCTCTTACTTAGACCCCTAGACACGGACAAGGCCTAACACATACACAGACATTGATCAATACTAATTCATCAAAGCACAAGCCAATCATACTCTTCCGACGGTCCCGAACTTCAACTCCCTTGAAGAGTACATTCGGTGCCTGAACTAAACGCATCAGAAGCTTAATCATGGCTTTTTCAAGTTAATTTAATGTTATTAGATCAAGAAACAACATTTAAGACTAGATTCGGTCTTAAAAATAAGCTAGACATCAAAAACAGGGGCAGTGCGCCCGCACCGGAGTTCAGTTCGCTTGCACCGGCCAAACAGGGGTTTTCTGCTGAGCCAATGCGCCCACACTGAGGTCTGGTGCGCCCGCAATGGCCTTAGTGCGCTTGCACTGGCTTCTGGTGCGCTTGCACCAAGCCTCTGAATGTAAAAACGGACATTCTACCTCCTGGTGCGCCCGCACCAACATCTGGTGCACCCGCACCAAACGTAGAAACTCCCAAAAACTCAGTTTTATGCATCTAAACAATCCCCACTCGACTCCAAACAAGTTTAACATCAACATACACCACAAAACAGCAGAAAAGTACAACGTTTTCACAACCAAACATCACATACTCTTCTAACATTAAGTAGGCATGATTTCTAGCATTTAAAACACCACAATCACTCAACCCTAAACATCATAAACCTAATTATACATTAGGAAGATCCTCTTTACCTTTTAGCAAGACAAAACAAAGCAAAACCTTCGAAAGATCACCTTGCACAACTAGACTTCAACTCCAAACCTAGTTGATCAACCAATTGAACAAGAAACAATTGTGATCAAAAGCTTCTAAATAACAAGCACTACAAATTGAAGGATTCTAAGCAACTAAACACGGCCAAACTTGAAGATTACCAAAACTAGGAGAAAACTAACCTTTCTCAAAACTCCAATTTTCTTGTACCAAAACGATCCTCTTGTCCCGCTGATTCCAAATCTTCAAACGATTCTGAAACCGATCACAGACTTGTGAGAATTGTGGAAAAGTCTCATTCTTTTCTTGCTTTCTGTTATTCTGATTTGAGGGGAACGTATAAGTCGAACTTGCCAAGGAAAACTGATGTTTCAAAACTCCTGATGGTAATGGGAGGTTTTATTTCCAAATAAAACTTCTCCCATTAATTCTCTTTAATCCATTAAATTGCTAATTTCCAAATTTATATATATATATATATTTGAAATACCTTTAAACCATAAATAATTAAACATAATATTCCGTTTTCATAAAAAGACACGTCTGCCATTTTCCGAAAAGTCGGGATATTATAGTCGATCATTATGATGCAGGGAAAGTCTAGGTCCTACCAATCCATTACATGTGGGTAATTCAACTTTAAAGCCGAAAAAGAAATTGAAAATGTACCTAATGTAACGTCCGAATGAGTCACCAAGGGTATTTTTGCCCTTCTGAGGAGAGCTCCACGGGCATGCGGTAGACCCACACCACTCTGTTGTAGACCCAAAACCCGAAGAGCTCCTAAAAAGGACCCTACTCGTTGCTCCTTCGTTTTAATCATCTAAAATTACTCAAAATTGACTCTTCCATCTTTTAATATCATAAAATCGAAGTCAAGAGCACTCCAACAAAGAAGGAAGAAATCTAGCAAATAGCTTCATGAATGTTGGTGAGAAAATCTTGCGTTTTCCATGTCCTTCATGTTTATAAGCTTTTAGTTGAAGAGTTCTTTCAAGTTTCTTCAAGTTCTTATCATTTTTAGCTCCATTTTGATTGTAGTGCTTGTTTTCTTGGAAGTTCTTCACAAATTCTAGAGCATAAGAAAAATATATCATAATCGAAGGGTTTAAACTTGTTTTAATTATTTTTTACTTAATTTATGCAACTTATTTTCCTGTTAAAATTCATTTTGCTAGGGGTTTGAGTTTGTGAGTGCACCGTGAGTTCGAAAATGGGTTGTTTAGTGGATCTGGGCGCCTTATCTAATGGCCTCACGTGGCCACCCATGGTGTTGTGGTGGCTCTGGTTCCTATATCCTCGATTATCCAGACAATCATCGACGGTAGGTGTCATGCAAATTAGGGCATTATTTTCAATATTATGCAAATGAAAGTAAATATTGTTGTTTTACTTATTCCACATAGTTGAATCTCGATATCATGACAATAGGAAATTCGTAGGTGGTTGTGCATCGCTGGTTTTGGTTGCATACTAGATAATCCATTAAACGCTGAGTTCTTGAAAGCTATCAACACCCATAATCGCACCATATGCTTGTGGGTTAATCTTTAATTTCGTGTGGTGTTAGGTTGGTCGGAAGCCTACATCCGGGTTCTGAGAATAGCCGACCGGTTAGTTTACATTACATTACAATTCATTGCCTCACCCTCCATGGATACTTTCATAGGTCATACGAAGACGTAGTACTCGGGACTAGCCTTGCATTCATTACAATATTCATTCAATCGTGCATATGTTGTCATTATTATTAAACTTCAGCTATCCACTTCATTGTCACCACATGCATTGTTGTCTTTACATATCTTATTTCAAAACAAATTTATTCTATACTTAATTTATTATGAAAGTGAATAGTTAGATAACTTTGAAAATATTTTTGATATTCTTATGGTTCCATCCGGATAATATTATTTTCTTGAAGTTGTATGTCACTCATGTTGGTGATTTAAGTATAATCACAAGCCATTGAGGTTTTCGTGGTTTAGTGCAAGGATGGTTATGCTCGTAACGCTATGATATAAGTGCGGAGGTGCGGAGTGCACGCTATATAAGTGTATACGAGTGTACGGATGTAAAAATGAGCAAGTGGAGTTCGTAAAACAAATGTAAATTGCTTTTGGAAAATCGATGTCACAGCGCCACTGTGGTGATTCAACCAGGCAAAAGTTGGACAGGTTCTTATTCAGTTTTACGGTGTTCCACGAGCGCCCTTTGTCATCATAGCGCCGCCTTTGTGGCCCGAAAACTGAATTATTGGTGTCTCTTGGTGATTGCGGTCAAGTTAAATTACTAACTCGATGCCTAAATAACCACTAGCAAGTGAACTAGTTCAATCGCACAGATAGCTAGATAGAGTCGAGGCTCGATCCCACAGAGAATCAATTTGTGGATCCTAACTTAAATAGTCAACTAGTTATTTCGCTTTGACAAATACGGTCTATGACCAAAGATAAAGTACGAAAAAAAAAAGACACACTCAAACATATAAATAACACATAAACAAATAACGTAATCAATCGCCTAATTATAACCGTGATCCTCTCTGATCTAGACAATTTATATAACAACAAGACTTATCAACTATTAATCCGCCCATATTCATTTATAGTGGCTACGGGAGTCATCCTCTTTAACTTGACTTAGCACCGGTTAGTCACTAGATCATCGTGATATTGTTACGTGACTTCGCTTTTTGGTGCCTCCATCTCATATAACTCACACGCTATTTACTTCTAAGGATGCCGATATTAACCGTACACCTCGCCCAGTGCAACATTCCTTTGGTTAGGCGTTTTCTAGACGATCACTCAAACTCTCGTCCAACCAACAATTACCAATTTATAGTCTCATGCTAGTTTACGATCTACGATAAGAAGGTGTGCGCGCAATTCCCTAATATAACCCTACCTAGATAACGCCGAAAGTCCAAGATCAATTCATGAGCCTACCTAAGAGTTTTATACCGGTATTTCTTTTACACGCTTTAATTAAATCAAGTGAGTGACGAGCTACAGCCATACCTCTACCGAGATAACAGATTCAATTAAGCTAACCTAATCATAAAGACGTGATCGATTAACGGATGAAAATAAAGTTTGATAACTCTCGGTCGACCGAATAGTGCTCTCGGTCGATCGAGTGACACCTCTCGGTCACCCGAGAGTCTAACTCCCAGATTTACATCCCCAACATATTTCTCAAATAAGCTTCATATACGAATCGGATTATATAGCTAATCATCGTGACATCATATGTACTAATCTAAATACACGTAAATTAAACACACAGATTCATCCGTAGATGTTAGGTAGAGGACGTAGGTTTGGGATCCTTATAGACAAGGTATCACCATTGCCCTAACGCCATATCCTAGATCTACATCATCTAGATATGAATACCTACTCAAACAATCAAAGCATAATTGGGAAATTGATTACTTAAAAGAAAACAAGAAGATAAACTAGGGCTTACATGTTTGCAACCCTAGCAACCTCCGCAAGCCTCAAAGAATCCTTATTTGCTTATTTGTAAATATGAAATAGTATTGGTGAATGCCTCCTAAAAATACAAAGGACTTGTGTTTATATAGAGCCTCACCATCATAGAAAACCGACTTAAAATGCCAACACTCAACCCTAACCGACTCAAATAATGTGCCGAACTTCTTCTGATCAGAGGCCCACTCGTCGATCGAATGCATGGGCTCGGCCGACCGAGCCTTACATGCTCCTCGGCTTTCTCTCTTTTCTGCCTTCCTTGGCCTCCCGAACTTGTCTCGTGATCCATCAAAGCTTTTCCAAGTCCATCCTTGTG
Organism: Gentiana macrophylla; assembly: GCA_026214975.1. Classification (NCBI taxonomy): domain Eukaryota; kingdom Viridiplantae; phylum Streptophyta; class Magnoliopsida; order Gentianales; family Gentianaceae; genus Gentiana; species Gentiana macrophylla. Next base: position 113,389,864 of record CM047812.1, on the reverse strand, counting down.
CTCCCAAACGAGTTACTACAAATATAACGTGAAATATAGTCTCAGAATATCAAATAATATAATAAAACCTCTTAATACATAATAATGAATCGTAATTTCTCGACATATGTAAATTAAGCGATTACGACTTATTATTACTCTATTATAGCTCTTTAAACTAGAATCGATATAAAGGTCATAGAATAATGGGCACAAAATGACCGCTATCAACTACTTCCCCACTTAGCCTTTGATCGTCCCGATCAAAATATCAACAAGTTATTCCCATAAACTACTCTCCGCAAAGGGTCACAAAAGATAATCGACACAAGAAACTCGAATCAACTCATATCCTCTATGCTCATCAGCTTATCCATTATCCACTATTCATCATGAATCGATGTGTTGTGTGCATGTGCATTGAGTTTTAAACATTCGTAGCAAGATTAGAGCTTATGCAAACTTCGTAGTCTTAACCTACCAACTTCAAGATTCCCATTTCTCAAGCCTTTTAATTTTTCAAGCACTAGAATAATAAGCAAGAGCGTATCTATAGGGTTTTGGACCTGGAGACCGAGTACTACTCAAAGCCTCTTAAAGAGTTGAATATTCTTTTCATATCTTCATATTTTTCAGATACTATCAATCTCAAGAAGGAAAACTTTTAGAATTTCCTCTATCTTAGATCAAATATTAGCATCGAATATTACCACAAGCGAGGCTACTTTGGTAACTTACTACAAGCCCAGTGTTTTAACATTGTCAAACACAGTACGCCTCAAGCTTATTACTCACCTTTGTGGCTAGAAGTTTTAGAACACATCCGACGATAAATTTGACACTGTGTAAGCATAATCAATCATCTATGCAATGTACACATTATAATTTTACCTTTTATAACAAGCGTAGTACATCTCGATTCAATTATTGAATAAGTGAATAATAAACAACTACTTGCAACGGACAATATGAATATCATTAAGTTTACTAATCAAGAAATCGCAGGAGTATAAAGTGATCACGCACTCATGAAATATGGTTTACTTTTATTAGATATAATTATCGTGACTTCACAAAAGTAAATGTGATTCTAAGTTTAAATTTAAAATTTTTTTTTTTTTTTTTTTTTTTATTTACTATTTGATATATGGGAACATATGGAATTACTCATTTGAGCTAAGTGACTTGTACTCCCACTTAAACAATGCATTGTCCTCAATGTAAAAAAACGAAAGAACAAACTCAAAAAAGGAACTTAGCTCGATAAGCGTGGAAGTTTGAACAAGTCTTAGACTTCATGCAGCTTCAACAGCACAGTGCATTGGCTCCATAGCAGTAAGCGTAAAAATAATCACCGCAACACATATCTTAAACAAGGCTCAAACTCAAGCAGTGATTAGTCCAAATCTGTAATAATCGTAAAAATGGGACCGTAAAGGTATAACAATTTCCTTAAACATTTTTAAGTCCATTAATTAATGATTACATTTCAATACATTGCAACAAGTCCAAAACATTACATAAGTTCGAATTTAGGAAACAGAGAAACTTGCTCTATATAAATACGACATACTAGTAGAAATGAATCAAAATAAAACTCGTTAACTATAGAAATGCCAACACTCAAATTAAAATACTTAATCCCATCCTGATTGAATGGTGCTAGTTGCAAATTGTTCGGTCGGCTTCACAAGATCATCCTCGGTTCCTCTTGATCGTGGGCCGTGAACGACAAAAGCGTGGGACAGAACTCAAAGATAGGATAGGCATTGGCTCCACATAGAATCGCCGCCTAACACCGGGCACTCACCCCCTGGCACGTAATGTAGTGATTAAGGAACCAAAAGGTAAGGTATGCCGAGGCTTGAGAGCATCGTCTGTCATCTCCTCATGATCAATGCCCCTACATTCACAAAGCCATCCCATGTACAACCAATAGATCAAAGTGGCATGAGTATAGTAAACCGTAGATACATGCTTAGCCGGAAGATATTAGAACGGATAAGCCGATTAAGGCACTTATCCTCCCATCTCCTAAAGTCCTGCTTCCGCAAATGTGCGGGCAACCTCCCTATAGTCCATTCTATTCCTGGATAGGCTCCAACTTCCTCCAACCAAGCATCGGACCCATCAAACGCCGCCATACTCTCGCCCGCCCTCCGAGATATCCAACCCAAAATAATCATTAATCGTGCCCGGAGAAATGATAATTGGTCGCCCACTTAATAATAACGACATTGGTGTCGGGTGTATACGCAAATAAGCATAAAATTCTTCTTACCCAATTGACGCTGACCCGCCTGGGGTGCGACGACATCACGCCATTGATAACTTTCCACCAACTCCAAAAGCTCATCCCCACAATTGTCCAAATCTAGACCCCAGCTCGATGTACGGGGCATTAACGAAATGATTAGTAAACGAAGAATATACCTCCCGACTCGCGAATTGTGGGACCCCGCTGATCATTGAATATCGCCTTCCACACCCACAAACCGAGCGGCTCAAGGCCTTCTTGGTGGCATCCTGGCAGATAAACAGCTGCAAAGAAGCAGACGAAGGGCGGCCCGACTCTCGGTCGATCGAGAGCAATCACTTGGTTGACCGAGTGTGGAGAATCGATGTAAACAGCCTCTCGTCCTCTACCCTTCCCGTGATCGAATCTATTGATCGTAAAAATTTCGATAGGCTTTTCAAGGTGAGTGAAAATGGTGAAATGGATGAAGATTTTCGTAACATTTCCATTTGATTTCTACAGGGGTTTGAGAAAACAAGGTGGATGGAGAATTTGGGATGAAGGAATTGGGGAATAGGAATGAGGAGAATGAAAGAGAGGATGTTGGGTTAAATAGAAAATGGAGTTTGAAGAAATGGAATGTGATTGGTGTAGAAAAGTTGTCAGGGATTGATGAGGTGGAAAGGTGGAATTTGAAAATTTGAATTGGGATAATAAAGAAGTTGGGAAGAGAAAAAGGTGAATGGTTGGGAAGAGGGAAAGGTGAGTGATGTGTAGAAATTAATGGTGTTGACCATTTTAATAAATTTGACACATACCGTAAAATAACTACAATATATAACAAAGGCTAAAATGTATTATTTCACTCTTACCGCAAAGAATTTTCTAACCAATAGGTCGCTCTCAAGCATAAAAGCCACCTCATTTTTATCATAAATAAATCAAACAACTGTCTAAGCATTTGTAAGATAACGATTATCATTTCCTTAATCAACAATTTTTTACAAAGATTCAATTGCAAATACTTTCACTTCACATGAAAACGATTCAATAAAAATTTATTTTGCACATCCTTAACTCAACAAATAGCCGAACATGGCAAAATAGAAAAAACTTTATCGCTTCATGCTACTTTTATTTAGAAAAAGAAAATAAAAATAGAGATAAAAATAATGAAGGATAGAAATAGTTCTACAGCTTTAAGTCGGTAGCTCGACTTCCCAAAATATCACTCTCTAAGAATTGTTCTTGACTTGCCAGGTCTTCACCCGACTAACCTTCACCGAAAACGCCTTGCCATTCCTTTTGCACGAGTGCCTTCCGTGGGATGTACGTCCTGACTTAAAAGACAATCAAACTGGCCCATCTAAACAGCACCGACTTGCGGGATCGCTTTGATTTCGATGAGCTTTTTGATTTCGAACTCTACGAGTTCGCCGCTTGACTCTCCTCCTCCTATCCTTAGGTTTCAAAACGAGGCTTCAAAGATCATCCTTATTAACTACAAAGCAGCCGAATACTTCTATCTCGGCTTAGATTGTAAGGACCTCTTTCTCATCTCGATCACAACATTGTCATCATCACACTCCTCCGAACTTGAATCACATCCGCTTTAGTAACCAACGACTTCTATAATGTTTAAACTTACCGAATAGGGAACTCAGTGGTTCTTTATCCCAAAAGTCTCGTAACCTTTAGCATCAAACAATGTGATCTCATGCCTAGTCATACGAATAAGAGCTCTGTGAGGTATTAATAAAGGACCTACCCAAGATAATTGGGCTATACGGATGCTCCTCTATGTCCATTACGACCAAATCTATCTTAAACCGGTTGTCCGATACCAATGATCATGTTATTCATTTGTCCGCACATGATGGTTCTAGTACTATCCGCGAATCTCACTTTTTAGCGGGTGTTTGTGGGAGTCGTAATCATATTCCTATCGCAAAGGCTTTTAGGGAAAATGTTTAAGCTTGATCCGTAGTCAATTAAAGCCAATCCCAAGTGTGCTTGTTCTAGGTAACATCTACAAGAATGCCCTGTGGTCATCTAACTTTGGCATTAACCGAGATTCATCTTCAACATATTTTGCCTCCTTAGCACAGTGACTATAGTCGCTCCATATCTACGCTACTCTCGTAACTGCACTTCATCTCCGACATGTAATCCATATAATCAATATACGAATCAATCCGAATCCAATCCAAGAAATCACTTCGGATTTAAAGCACACATACCTCTTTTACATACGCTTCACTTGCTTCCTTGACTTCCTGGCTTCCTCGAATTCGTTTTTTCATTTTTGCTATTCTCTCCTTCACTTTGCGCCATCGGCTTCATTGGTGTTGTCTTGGTTCAGAAACGTTAACATCCTCTTCCTTAACCTTGAAAATTGTTTTGATGACATATTGTTTATCACGAACAATCTTACTCGAGTGATTTAGTTCGATTATCTCGCAATACGAAAAACAACAAACGGTCAATAAACTAACAAATAAGACGATTGCTCATATCACCGCTAGGCTTACAACCTACTAACGGGAAAAACAGAAACGAAGGAAAACAATGCCGCGATAATATAGAATAATGAAAGGGCTCGGTCGATCGAAAGCAAAGATTTGTTCGGTCGACTCAAACATACGTAATATATATATATATATATATTTTTTTTTTTTTTTTTTATTTATTTTACTCACTTGTAAAAGAAAATGTAGAAACAAAAACTAAATAAGCAAGTAGATCATTTAAGCAGCTTGACCATTGATTCCCCGGCAACGGCGCCAAAACTTGATTGAGGTCAAGTTAAATTACTAACTCGATGCCTAAATAACCACTAGCAAGTGAACTAGGTTCAATCGCAGATAGCTGGATAGAGTTCGAGGCTCGATCCCACAGAGAATCAATTTGTGGATCCTAACTTAAATAGTCAACTAGTTATTTCGCTTGACAAATACGGCCCATGACCAAAGATAAAGTACGAAAAGAAAGACACACTCAAACATATAAATAACACATAAACAAATAACGTAATCAATCGCCTAATTATAACCGTGATCCTCCTGATCTAGACAATTTATATAACAACAAGACTTATCAACTATTAATCCGCCCATATTCATTTATAGTGGCTACGGGAGTCATCCTCTTTAACTTGACTTAGCACCGGTTAGTCACTAGATCACCGTGATATTGTTACGTGACTTCGCTTTTTTGGTGCCTCCATCTCATATAACTCACACGCTACGACTCTAAGGATGCCGATATTAACTGCACACCTCGCCCAGCAACATTCCTTTGGTTAGCGTGATTTCCTGCAGACGATCACTCAAACTCTCGCCCAACTAACAATTACCAATTTATAGTCTCATGCTAGTTTACGATCTACGATAAGAAGTGCGCGCGCGCAATTCCCTAATATAACCCTACCTAGATAACGCCGAAAGTCCAAGATCAATTCATGAGCCTACCTAAGAGTTTTATACCGTATTTCTTTTACACGCTTTAATTAAATCAAGTGAGTGACGAGCTACAGCCATACCTACCGAGATAATGATTCAATTAAGCTAACCTAATCATAAAGACGTGATCGATTAACGGATGAAAATAAAGCTTGATAACTCTCGCCGACCGAATAGTGCTCTCGTCGGTCGATCGAGTGACACCTCTCGGTCACCCGAGAGTCTAACTCCCTGCATTTACATCCCCAACATATTTCTCAAAGCGCTTCATATACGAATCGGATTATATAGCTAATCATCGTGACATCATATAGACTAATCTAAATACACGAAATTAAACACACATTCATCCGTAGATGTTAGTAGAGGACGTAGGTTTGGGATCCTTATGCACAAGGTATCACCATTGCTCCTAACGCCATATCCTAGATCTACATCATCTAGATATGAATACCTACTCAAACAATCAAAGCATAATTGGGAAATTGATTACTTAAAAGAAAACAAGAAGATAAACTAGGGCTTACATGTTTGCAACCCTAAAGAACCTCCGCAAGCCTAAAGAATCCTTATTTGCTTATTTGTAAATATGAAATAGTATTGGTGAATGCCTCCTAAAAATACAAAGGACTTGTGTTTATATGTAGCCTCACCATTAGAAAACCGACTTAAAATGCCAACACTCAACCCTAACCGACTCAAATAATGTGCCGAACTTTTCTCGATCAGAGGGCCCACTGGTCGATCGAATGCATGGGCTCGGGCCGACCGAGCCTTACATGCTCCTCGGCTTTCTCTCTTTCTCTGCCTCGGCCTCCTAACTTGTCTCGTGATCCATCAAAGCTTTTCCAAGTCCATCCTTGTGCTCCCAAATGAGTTACTACAAATATAACGTGAAATATAGTCTCAGAATATCAAATAATATAATAAAACCTCTTAATACATAATAATGAATCGTAATTTCGACATATGTAAATTAAGCGATTACGACTTATTATTATTACTCTATTATAGCTCTTTAAACTAGAATCGGGATAAAGGTCATAGAATAATGGGCACAAAATGACCGTTATCACTCGTGAATTCAATTCACATGAACTAAGGCAATTGAATCGAGGAATCGAGAAGGAGTTGCAACCTTTGTGATAGTTGTCGAAAGATTTGTTCTCAAGCGAGCGTTGATGTAGACTCGAGTCAATCAAGCTTTTGCCAGCCGTGGAGTGATAGTCTTGTAGATTGTAGTTTGTGTAGCCAAGTACAATCATGCTATTGTATCCGTGGAAAACAATAGTGAATTCCTCCAATCATCACAAGTGAGAAGAGGGATTGGGATTACACCACCTCAACCACTATAAACCTTTGTGTCTATTTACTTTCAACAATTTAGTCTACAACACTTTATTTCATTGCATTCTCTATATCTATGATTGAATAATCTACTATGAACCAACATTTAAAGAAGCGGACTTATCCGGCCGCCCAAAAGCTTTTAAATATAAGAATTTTTTTGAAACTCCACTATAGTCATTCACCCTCCGACTATAGTTTTACCTTCTCGGACCAACAATTGGTATCGGAGCAAAGGTTCCTAGTATCACCCCTGCTTAGATCTAATTTCTTGTAACAAGGAGATCACATATTTTCAAAGTAGTTTTCAAATTTGTACTTTCTATATATATCTCTTATTTGTACTTATGGATTCTCAAATTTCATGTCAAAGGTACCGTATTTAATGTTAATAATTTTGATGAATATAAAATATGGATGTTGTTCATCTTGCAAATACTCATGAGGAGAAGTCGGATGTAATCAATGATGGCTCAATCAAGATCACTACCGTGATAAACATACATGAGCGGCATCAAGGAAAAGAAATAGATAAACTCAAGAAAGATTGACCAAGGATGACAAGATAAAAGAAAATCTTGACTTTGTTGCAAAAAGACATGATCTTGAAGAATCTAGACAATAATATGTTCATGAGGATCAAAGATTGCAAACAACAAAGGAGACGTGGGACAAATTAGCGTGATTAATGAAGGATCAAAAGAAGTTAAAGAAAACAAATTATCTCAAGGTAAAACAGAAATTTGAGAACTTCAAAATGAAGACTGTGAATCCATTGATGAAATGGACAATAGATTTTCAAGCATCATCGCTGAATTACAAAGCAGCCTTTGGACATCATATCCACATAAGGAAGTCTGTGTCTAAAAATCTTGAGAGCCTTATCTCGAGAGATGGAAGATCATCACATTAGTAATCGTAGGACAACAAATCTTGCAAACACCGACACCTTGACTCGATGTTTCAATTAAAGGCTCATGAATTTTGAGTCGAACGGTGAAGACAAGACACCGTAAGAGACAAACAAGGCCACAGACTGGGTAGAAACCATAGCAAAGCAAAACAAATTGATGCAAACGGCAAAGAGACACGGAGTCAAGGAACAGTAGCTTTGATCAAGCAAACGCTTTAACAGTGTTTAGCAAGAAGAAGTAATTCAAAGCCGAGGTTCATCATCAAACAAGAAGTCATGCTCAAGCAAAGACATGAAGAAAAAAGGATGATGAATACATGTGATGCTTCAACTCAGTAAGAAGAAAGGTAATTTCAAGGTCGATTGCCTCAAGAAAAGACAAAGATGAGGATAAGAAGAAGTACAAGACAACCAAAAGAGAAATGTAAGAAGGCACTCAAAGCTAAAACTAGCAAAGGAAAGGAATGAAAAATAGTCTAAAATGATTCTCGATGATGACGAAGCTAAAAGCTCAGATAATGTAAAGGCTTACTTATGCCTTATGGCTAAAGAATCAAATAAAACAGAGGTAACTTCTAGTTCATTTTCATCATCAAGTGCATCGACATCCGACAATCGTAAAATCTTTCTATTCTCTCATTAGATTTATGAAAAAACTCGATCCAAAATCTTATGAGTAAATTTGAAAAATTGAGACGACTCATGAAATTCGAACAGAGAGTGAGAATCTAAGAGAGGAAAATAAAAGGCTAAAGAAAGAATCGATGGACTAAAAGTCGAACAAACAAGTAAGGAAGTAAACTCACTGATCAACAAACAACAGATGTACATACATCCGTGCTGACAGACTGTATGAGAAAATCTGCTGAAAGGTGTCCTAAACCCAATCGGTTGGACCGATCCGACCGGTCGGGTCATGTACATGCCTATTTAGTTCATGTAATAACTTTATTATAATTAATAAAAGCACTTATGTTATTATATATTGTTTATCTTCATATTATTTGTTGTATATATATAGTAACGCCCCTAGTATCAATCATGATAGAGAAACCATGATAGTGATTATGGTTGATGAGATCTCTAATCACTATAACAAGGTTGGTGCTTAAATGTCTCTAGTCTTACATATTATCAAATGGGACATTGATAGTATATTCGCACTCAGCACGTATTGGATGTCTTCTATCTTTTAGAAGATAGTGGATAGATCTCGCTCATCAAGTGTAGTGACACTTGACCGTACGTGGACGGTATTAGAGAATGCGACGTTAGACTAACCCACTTACATTAAGTGTCACACTATGTGGCGGTTGTGTAATTATCCTTTGACCGAGTCTTCATGGCATCACGGTGTGGATTGTCATGCTTTGACACTATTGAGATTTCTCCTAACCACGGGAGATCATGTGGTAGTGATTGGGTATGATATTTAAGCACGCGGAGTATACATGATTGGTCATCCGGGAATCGATATCCTATGATTTGGATCGAATATCCGAAATGGCCTTCTTATAAGAATGTCTAGCTCTCGAGAATCTTTGCAAAGTGGGAGTAATTGTGTTATTCCAAGAGAGCATGATATCCAGATTATAAGATACGGTCGCAATGTATTGACACTCGAGATATGATCGTATGGATATTATTACAAATGATAGGATTGTAAGTTACTTGGTAAATCGCTTCACAAGAAAGGTAGTAGTCTTTTCTTTTGACTCTTCCGATGATCGGGGTCACGTGTGTTGCTGTGACGCGATCCCGTGATCGTTAGGTATGAAGGGCATTTTAGTAAATTTCACTTTGTGTCTCATGCGTCAACATATTCGAAGCCTATCAGTCACACACATATGAACATCGAGTCGGATTAAAACGCGTTATAGTTGATAACCAAATAAGGAAAGTTTATCTCTGTGACTATAAAGGTTATAAGTGGTAAATTAATATGGTGGTATTTATTTATTATGAATAAATAAAACACAAGATATTAATTATATACAAATTATATTAATTAAAGAATATTCCGAAGTCAATTAGTTGACTAACGGGCGCTTATTTTTTAGTGTGTAAGATACACTTGGATTGTGCACTTTAATTAATAAGATTGTCATAATATTAATATAAGATATTAATTGATTTTGAAAAATAGATTTATGGTAATAAGATAATTATAATCAATATAAGATATTGTCAAAATAAATTATAATTAAAGAGATAAATAAATCTAGTTGATTTTCCTTATTTTATCGGGAAAAGTTTTCTCCTACACACATACGGGGTGCCACTTTTGACTATAAATAAGAGGTGGTGTCAAGCTCTTTTGTACATCACAATTGCAAGAGCTCATAGTTCTTGTGTAAAATAGAGAGCTATCCATAATGAGTTTGTGAGGAAGAAAAAGTCCGGTCTAGCAATCGTAGTTTTTCCGGATAAAGAATCCAAGGAGGATTCCGGCAAGGGGTTCGTGTGGATTAAATGATAGAGGACGGACGCGCTGGACGGCTTTGGCGATTGAACTACTCTCCGCTGGCGGTCAAAGCGACGATCTTATAGATCATCCGAGGTATAACCGCAAACTACTTAACGTGTTTATTGCTTTAAACGAAGAACGATCTAGAAAAGGAAATCAAATTTCAAATTCACGTTAAAACTAGTGATTTCCTAACAAAGGGTATCGAGATGATTTCGAGCTTAAGCAATAAGCATAAATTAATTATGTAGTATTTAATTGATAGATGCAAATCACGTAAACGTTAAAACAAAAAATTTAGGGTTCATGGGGTCGGCAGATCAAGCGGCGCTTCTTCCTCAATGGGCGGCGGCGGTGGCCCTGTGGTCGCTGGTCTGTCGGGTCGCCTTTCTTCCGGACGGGGAGATCGACCATTTTCGCTTTTGTGATATTTATTGTGCATAGATATCTCGCTTGTTTAATTGTGTCATATGGCCAACCAATGGTTCAAATAGTTTGAGCCATCGGGGAAACCATTTGACATATTGGCCTTTCCAAATTTTGATTTGAATAGCTCTAGTCCTTTTCAAATATTTGATTTGTAAAAGGCTTAGATAGGCCACTTCCAAAATTTTGATTTTGGAAAGCTCATTGCCTAAAACCCAAATTATTTGCCTTCCAAATATTTGATTTGGATGTTTGCCGAGGCCCTTTCCAAATATTTGATTTAGAAGGCTTAGTTTCAGCCACTTCCAAAATTTGATTTTGGAAAGTGGCTGTGCCTCAGACTAAAATAATTTGGCATTTCCAAATATATGATTTGATTAGCCAGTTCCTCTTTCAAATATTTGATTTGTAAAGGGCTTGTGCTCAGCCACACTTCAAAATTTTGATTTTTGAAAGTTGCTGTGCCTAAGGTAAATTTAGTTTTGGAAAGGAAACAAATAGAGACTTTATAATTTTAATTTTATTGTGAATAGTTCAAATTTAATTGAAATTAAAATCGATTTAAAATTAAATGTTAATTTTAATTTTCGATTAAGTCATATAATTATTTAAAAGTTATTTAATTATTTGACGTGATAAAATAAAGACGCGTGAGTAGTTAAAATTAGAATTTAATCTTTTTCATAAGATAAAATTGTATGGATTGGATGTGTAGATATAATGCGATTATATGGACCTCGATTGATCATGGACTCACCAACAGATAGATGGGAATGTTTTCTTTATGTTGGTTTTTGAAAACTTGTCCTAGGCCAAGCATGAAAAACGTGACGTAGTTTATTTTTTTGCATTTATCCTATTCCTAGCTAGCTCCTCCCGTGCGGCGGGTGTAATTATTAGATAAATTATTATGTAACAAGAATGGAGCAAGAAGTTGAAGACCAAGGAGAGATAAAGAACCCATTGGCGATAGCAATAAAGATCCTATTGGCGGTTGCAGTATACCCTTTAGTTTGTGACCCAAGCTGGTTTCGCTGGCTTGTATTCAAACCGCACCTAGAAAAGTCCATGATCATACCGGTTATTTTGTGCGCGGAATGTTGTGTATGTTTTACTTTATATGATATAGTAGTAATATGCACATAGTAGATGAGACCATAATTAAACCAAATTAATTAAGTGAATTAATTTAAAATTTTTCCCACATCAAAAATCAAGTCGAAGTTGCTCTCCCATATTATAACGACGTGAAGAGCTCCTTTGTCCGACCCAACTCACCACCCAAAGGGGTTGACTCTACCTCGGTATATCGTCGCTTTAGATATGATTGAAAGAGATCTCATGAATATCGGGTTATGGATCGACTAAGAATTCTCTCGCCACCAAACAAAGCGGGTCGCTTTGATTTTAGAGGCAAGGGTTTGACTATTCTTTCATAAGATGAAATATTGTCAAGGAGTTGACTAGTCAAACAACAAGAATCGATAAGATACGATCGACAAATCGCTGTCCAATTGCTTAATTATTTTCACCCATCACCAAAGTTGGGGTCGGGATAGTTCGACAGATCTTGCCTACTAAATGAATTATTTTCTTGAAAGCCAATAGAGAATAGTTGGCTAGTGGGAGTAAAACCCTATAGATTTATTAAGTGCAAATTTAGGTTTTCATACATGAGCTTTTACTTATTCTATCTTTATTTATTGTTGTGGAAAATGTCAAACAAATTGAACTCTTCGCTTTATCTTCGAAAACAAGCTTGACGAGATGAATTTTCTCGATTGGGAAAGAAACCTCAAAATCGCTTTTGAGGCACGAAGAAGATTGGCTATGTCTTGACGCAGGCCCTACCGTAAAAGCCCGCCGAGGGTTCGGTCCGCAGATGTTGTCGAGAAGTACAACAAGCACTCGCTCGACAAAGATCGATGCTACATGTATCATGCTTGCTTCTATGACACCTCGAATTGCGTAAACAACATGAGTCTATGGACGCCACTTATCATGGTCCACCTCAAGGAACTTTATGCTTCTCGGCCTCACACTAAGAGGTACGAGGTCTCAATGCCCTTTTAGTTGTAAGATGGCATCCGGGACTCGCAGCTGGTCACACGTGCTTAATATGATCGGGTACATAGAGAGGCTTGGAAAGTCGGGCCACAAGTTGGAACGAGAGTCGAGTATTGACTTGATTCTCGCAATCTCTACCCGATTCATTCTCGCAGCTCGTGATGAACTATCACATGAACAAGATAGATTGCTCTCATGGAGTTATTGAACATGTTGAAGACCACCGAGGCACCGTGTGGGAAGGGAAAGAAAGTGTTGCCGGGTCACTTCAGCAAGGGCAAGGCAAAAGCCCAAAAGAAGTCCAAGAAGGCGAAGGCTTCACCTAAGCCAACTCCTAAGATAGCGAAAGACAAATCCAAGGATGCTTGCTTCCATTATGTGAGACCGACATTTGAGGAGAAACCGCAAAGGCTTCTTGAGTACAAAGAAGAAGCATTCTGATGCTTCACTTCTGTATATTTATGATTGAGATCAATATTGCTTCTTCTAAGTCTAACCACTCGGGTATTAGATACCGGGCATGGTTCTCATATTTGTACGAATATGCATACTCAAGAAGAACTAGAGATCCGAGGAAAGGAGAGGTGGACCTACGCTGCTGGAAACGGAGCAAGTGTTGCCTGCACTAGCCGTAGGAGTTTATTTTCTTTCATTGCCCAATGGGCTAGTACTTGAACTTAGTAATCGTTATTTTGTTCCTCGCTTCTACGAAGAGCATTATTTCCATTTCCGCATTAGATGTTGATGGTTTTTCATTTACGCTTGAGAATAAATGTTGTTCTTTTTCACGTGATGGAATCTTTTATGGTAATCGCCATACTCAAAGAATGGTCCCCGATATTAGATATGAATGCCGACGTGATTTAATATAAATAACAAGAAAGCCAAAACAAATGACTTGAATGAATCCTACTTATGGCATTGTAGACTTGTCCATATAAATAAGAATCGCATTTCCAAACTCCATAAAGATGGAATGTTGATCAATTCGACACGAATTGTTTGATACATACTTAAGCTTGTTTACTTGGAAAGATGACAAAGTCACCTTTTAGTGGCAAAGGATAAGATCCAATGAATTGCTTGAGCTCATACATACCGATGTATGTGGCCCAATGTCAATTCAAGCCAAAGGAGGATACTTTATTTTATCACTTTCACCGATGACCATTCTCTCTATGGTTATATATACTTAATGAAGTATAAGTCCAAGCCTTGAAAAGTTCAAGGAATTCGTATGAAGTGAGAAACAACTAGGTAATGAAATCAAAACACTTCGATCCGATCGAGGTGGAGAATACCTAGATGGAGAGTTTCAAGACTATTTGAATGAGAATGAGATTCTACTCAATGGACTCTTCCCGGACGCCACAAATGAATGGCGTGAACTGAGAGAAGGAACCGCACCTTGTTAGACATGGTGCGATCCATGATGAGCTATGCAGCTTCTCCCAAAATCGCTTGGGAGTATGCTCTAGAAACCGCATCCCATACACCGAACCGAAGTTCCATCAAAGACGGTTGACTCTACGCCATACGAGGTATGGACTAAGAGAAAACCGACCTTAGGTCATCTAAAACCTTGGGGTTGTCCGACTTACGTGGAAGCCGGATGATGCCTCGACAAATTAGAGCCTGTGTCGACAAATGTCTGCTTGTGGATATCCTAGGAAACCAAAGGGTACCAATTTTACCATCCCGAGGAACAAAATGTGTTTGTTATGTAGGATCGCCACTTTCTAGAGAAAGAGTTTATTCTCGATAGGGGTCGCTGGGAGTAAAATTGATCTTGAAGAAATTCGAGAACCGCTTACGGATAACAAATGGCTGATGGAAGTAGAGGACTTGCCACATACCGATGTGACACCATCCTCACCGTGGACACACTAGCACCTCGTAGATCCACTAGGAACACCGTGAACCTAAAAGGTACACAGCGATATCTCATGGAAGATGAGGACCCTAGAACTTACATGAGGAAGTGCTATTAAGGCATGACAAAGTGAAATGGTCGAAGCCATGAATTCTCGAATGGAATCCATGAAAGACAACCAAGTTTGGAACTTAGTTGATCCACCTGAGGGAATAGTTCCCATAGGGTGTAAATGGGTCTTTAAGAGAAAGACCGACATGGACGGTAACGTAACTACCTACAAAGCTAGGTTAGTGGCAAAAGGTTATAAGCAAAGACAAGGAGTTGAGTGTGACGAAACCTTTTCCTCAGAGAGCCATGTTAAAATCCATTAGAATTTTGCTCGCTATTGCAAAGATACCATGATTACAAAATCGGCAGATGGATGTGAAAACAACTTTCCTTAATGGGAACCTCGTCTGAGGAAGTGTATATGACACACCGAGGGTTTCACAACCAATGATGCCAGATGGTGTGTAACCGCAGTTGTCCATTTATGGATTAAAGCAAGCTTCTCGAGTTGGAATCTTCGCTTTGATGAGATAATCAAACAGCTTTGATTTCATCAAGAACGGCAAGATGAGCCCCGTGGTTTACAAGAAGGTTAGTGGGAGTGCCATGGGAATGATGTGCCTATGTTACAATCACCAAAGCTTTATGTGGATGACATATTGCTCATTGGGAATGATGTGCCTATGTTACAATCAACCAAAGCTTGGTTATCCAAGAACTTCTCAATGAAGGACTTGGGTGAGGCAAATTTATTCTAGAATAAAGATCTATTGAGGTAGATCTAAAAGGTTGCTTGGTCCGGTCGTAATCCACCTATATAGACAAGATGTCAAGAGATTCAACATGGAATAGCCTCCAAGAAAGGATTGCTTCCTATGTCACATGGGGTCTACTTGTCGGGCGGAATGAGTCCTAAGACAGAGGAGGAAAGGGCACAAATGAGTAATGTCCCTTATGCTTCGCAATCGGGTCTATCATGTATGCTATGTTATGCACAAGACCAGATGTCTCGTATGACTAGTAGGTACCACCAACTCCAGGATATGTTCTGGTTGTTAGAATGATGATTTAGTATTACGAGGTTACACATGTATGCCGCCTCAAATCGACAAGGATGACTTTAAGTCACAACTGATTTGTTTTCATGCTTAACGACGGAGCAAATGAGTCGGAAGAGTTCCAAGCAGTGAGACTATCATGGACTCTACAACGGAAGTTTAATACATAGCAGCCTCGAGGCGCAAAGGAAGCAGCTTGATGAAGAAGTTCATTATCAACTTGATGTGGTTCCTCCATCAAGGTCCAAGGCCATCGTGATCAGGATAATAATGGAGCGATATCTCGCCAAAGGAACCAAGGTCTCACTGTAAGTCCAAACATGTGCTACGGCGCTATCACTTGATTGTAGAGATAGTAGATAGATGAGATGTAAAGATAGAGAAAGTCCACATGGATGATAACATAGCTGATCCGTTAACTAAGGCATTGTCTCAAGCTAAGCACGAGAAACATGTTCACTTGCACGGGCTTAGGCATATGGGTGATTGGCTTTAGGCCAAGTGGGAGATTGTTGAAAGTGTGTCCTAAACCCAATCGGTTGGACCGATCCACCGGGTCGGGTCATTTACGCCTATTTAGTTCATGTAATAACTTTATTATGATTAATAAAAGCACTTATGTTATTATATATTATTTATCTTCATATTATTTGTTGTATATATATAGTAACGCCCCTAGTATCAATTTGTGATAGAGAAACCATGATAGTGATTATGGTTGATGAGATCTCTAATCACTATAACAAGGTTGGTGCTTAATGTCTCTAGTCTTACATATTATCAAATGGGACATTGATAGTATATTCGCATCAGCACGTATTGGATGTCTTCTATCTTTAGAAGATAGGATAGATCTCGCCTATCGGGTGTAGGGACACTTGACCGTGACGTGGACATGTATTAGAGAATGCGTGACGTTAGACTAACCCACTTACATTAAGTGTCACACTATGTGGCGGCTGTGTAATTATCCTTTGACCGAGTCTTCATGGCATCACGGTGTGGATTGTCATTCTTGACACTATTGAGATTTCTCCTAACCACGGGTAATCATGCGGTAGTGATTGGGTATGATATTGAAGCACGCGGAGTATACATGATTGGTCGTCCGGGAATCGCAGATCCTATGATCGGGGATCGAATATCCGAAATGGCCTTCTTATAAGAAATGTCTAGCTCTCGAGAATCTTTGCAAAGTGGGAGTAAATGTGTTATTCCGAGAGAGCATGATATCCAGATTATAAGATACGATCATTAATGTATTGACACTTTGAGATACGATCGTATGGATATTATTACAATGATAGGATTGTAAGTTACATGGTAATCGCTTACATGAAAGGTAGTAGTCATTGCTTTTGACTCTTCCGATGATCGGGGTCACGGTGTGTTGCTAGACGCGATCCCGTGATCGTTAGGTATGAAGGGCATTTTAGTAAATTGCACTTTGTGTCTACGGCCAACATATTCGAAGCCTATCGGGTCACACACATATGAACATCGAGTTGGATTAAAATGCGTTATAGTTGATAATCTAATAAGAAAGTTTATCTCTCGACTATAAAGGTTATAGTGGTAAATTAATATGGTGGTATTTATTTATTATGAATAAATAAAATACAAGATATTAATTATATACAAATTATATTAATTAAAGAATATTCCGAAGTCAATTAGTTGACTAATGGGGCGCCATTTTTAAGTATGTAAGATACACTTGGATTGTGCACTTTAATTAATAAGATTGCCATAATATTAATATAAGATATTAATTGATTTTGAAAAATAGATTTATGGTAATAAGATAATTATAATCAATATAAGATATTGGCAAAATAAATTATAATTAATGAGATAAATCAATCTAGTTGATTTTCCTTATTTTATTGGGAAAATGTTTTCTCCTACTCACATACGGGGCGCCACTTTTGACTATAAATAAGAGGGTGTGAAGTTTCTTTTGTACATCACAATTGCAAGATCTCATAGTTCTTGTGTAAAATAGAGAGCTATCCATAGTGAGTTTGTGAGGGAAGAAAAGGTCCGGCCCAGCAAAATGATTTTTTCCGATAGCAAATCCAAGCGAGGATTCGGCAAGGAGTTCGTGTGGATTAGCCGATGAGGCCGGACGTGTGGATCGCTTATGCGCATTGACCAACTCTCCGCTGGTCACCAAAGCGACGATCTTATAGATCATCCGAGGTATAACCACAAACTACTTAACGTGTTTATTGCTTTAAACGAAGAACGATCTAGAAAAGGAAATCAAATTTTAAATTCCTCCAAGTAAACTAGTGATTTCCTTACAAAACCTCCCTACCAAGCATTATCACCATCGCACTACTTAGTGCACCAACTTACAAACCCCAATAAGGTTTGATCCAGATTCTGTCTTGGCATATAATAATGATTTGAGAATAGAAACAATGGATTACCACAATTCAATCCAGACTAAGACTGACCAAAATTCGTAAAAGGACGTACTATAGTTTCAACCACTCATCCTGCATCGTGAAGTCAAAACTGTTAGTGTAGTGCCCAAAAGGCAATTTCGTAATTGTTTTTGACAGATTTATAATTCATCTTAATATTTGCATTTATGCTTATATTAATACACCGGCAAAAAACCCTAAGTATATCGGTATGTAATCACATAACTCAAGCAGGCGGCATACACACGAGGATTGAAGTTAGTGGTGATATGCTTAAAACTAGTTAGTCCATGGTGAATTTAATCGCAGTATGGGTCTCATGATTGATATACCAATAATGCGCCTGCAACACTTAACGGTGTGACCACAAGATCATCATATATGGATTTCTCAATCCGATGTGATCACAACTTCACTGCTTGGTTCAAAGTAGGTTTGATGTGTTAGTTAAGGATCACTTGGATACATGTGATCTGAACACTTCTCGTTGGCTCTATTCTGGAATGAGTGAGTAGTCTGTGACTTCACAGATATGGAATCCATTCCTTCCTCAAGGAAAGTAGATGTATGCCTCCTTTATTTGTTAATCCTAGAAACCGATCGACGGGCCTGGCTCATATTATATTAGTTATGAACTAATGGATCACTAGGGGTTAATGGTACATAAGGATAAGATGTTTTCGTATGGTTTATGGAAATATCCCGAATCAAAATGAACAATTTATGAGGATTTATCCGTATGTAATGATTATATCAATTGACGCTTTTACTCAATGATTGTAGTGTAAGTATATATCTATAATCGATAGAGTTCGCTGGTTTGTGGTATGCGAATCCCGAATTAATAGATTGAATAAGAATTGTTCTGCTCGATGAATAATTTTATTTAATTTATTGTAGTAGGTTATAGTCCACGGTCCCCGATGCGCTCCTAACATGCATATGTTTCTTGACGTTGGGCCTCACACAATAATTAAGTAGTTGGACTATTTAATTGATGTGCAATTTATTATTTATTGACTAAATAATAAAATACATGGAAAATACATTTTTCGTGACTCGCCCATTATGTGAAATTTCAGAACCCTAATTTTCTATTATTGGGGCGTGTTTTGTGTCTCTTGGGTAATATTAAGGAATTAGTTTTCTTGATAATTATAAGACATGTGATTAATTGTTTATTTGTTAAATAATTAATTAAGGAAAATATATTAGATTGATCCTTAAATATTCTAGATTTATTCTAGAGTATCTTTTATGGAAAAGGATTATTATAATTGATTTTGTATTAATTATTAAATCCTTAGAGGACAATGATTTCTCTCCTATATAAAGAGAGTTCTCCTGCCTTTTCTAATCAACATAACGCGTGATACATACACACAAAAAGCTAAGGAATTCGCCAAAGCTTAGGGTTTGAGTTGGGAAAATCTTCGGGATTTTCCGGTAGCATATCAAGGAGGTTACATCAAGGATCAACATCCACCGGGTTGTTGCTGGAGATACACATCGGAAGATCGTGGGCATCTCAACTATTCGTATCTCGGCTTCTCAATCTTGGAGTTCATTCTTTTGATTGATAAGTAGATCTCACCTTCTTGTAGGTAGATCATAAATTATGTAGTTTAAATTTATATGATCGTGATCCTCTTGTTTATTCCGCTGTAATCGGGCGGATCTAGATCCGTCCGGTGATATTACATCCAACAAAAACCCAAAGGTAGTAAAATAGCGTACTAAATCATCAAACCAAATTTATTAAAGGAAAAGGTCTTTGAAAGGTAAACGAAGACTTTACCTCTAAGGATGATTGAATGTTGCACTCCCAAAATACAAGATGAAACCATTTCATGCTATGCATCATGTGTTTAGGAAAACCAACCAAGGCACATTCCTCGACACAAGAAGCAAATAAGAAAACAAGTTTCTCCCAGATAATGGAGAGTGAAAAGTGGATGAAATGTACAAAAGTAGAGTAAAGCATCGAATACCTTTATTAGAAATATTAGAAGCTATTCGCATGCTGATGACTTCAATTATCCAAAAGAAGATTCTTTGATATACACTTGGAGTAGTGAGGCATGATCATAAAAGGCATGGACCCAAACAAAGGTTGGGTACCTAAACATACTTAACTTGTTTTGTAGATGTCCGGTACATAGACAAAGGGTGTTCCATACACATGAAAATGAATAAGAGATGGTTGAATGATTGTAAAGCTTTTGAAGGACCCAAAGTAACATTTGGAGGCAAAGAAAATCCGCATAAATTAAGGGGAAGGCATAATGCTCAAAAAGCTTGAAGATTCAAAATGTAGACTATGTTAAAGGACTAAACTTCAATTTGCTAAGTATCACTACACTCAGTGACAAAGGCTACAATGTGCACTTCAACACGGAAGGATTCAAAGTGATTCACAAACAAACCAACACATTTTTACTTGCAGAAGTTAAGAAAAGATAACATGTATGTAGTAGATTGGAAGTCAAAGAAGAGCGTAAACACGCTTGCTTGTCAAAAGTAAACAATCAACCAAATGATTTGGTATGGGAGATTGAATCATGTCAACTTCAAAACCATCAACACAATCACAAAGAAAAAGTTAGTTGAAGGCTTTCCGTGATATCACATTCAAAAAGGAAAGTCTCTCCGATGCATGTCAAAAATGGAAGCAAATCAAAAGCTCTTTCAAGTCAAAGCCCTATCAATCAACAATAAGAATTTTACATCTATTGCATATGGGCCTTTTGGACCAATACACCACCACCAAAGGTTAGTGAAAAGAAATACACTCTAGTAGTGGTGGATGACTTTTCCAAATTCACCTCGACCATATTCATGAACAAGAAAAGAAAGACACTCAAAAACTGCCAGATTTGTTAAGAAGAATTCAAAATGAAAAGGAATCAAAGATCATCAGATCGATTAGATAGAGGCATGTAGTTTCTAAATGAAATTATCGAACTCATCAGGAAGAAAATGGAGCATCGCATCAACTATCAAGAGCGTGGACTCGACAACAAAATGGTGTAGCAGTAAAAGAAATAGGACACTCAAAGAAGCAAATGTAACAATGATTGCGTAAGGATGCTTAACAAAGAGATTTTCGGTCAAGCAAAGAATACAACATGCTATACTCAAAATGTATCAATCTTCAACAAACAATATGGAAAACTCCATATGAAATATGTAATGGAAGAAACCTATATCTCACATTTGCATATGTTTGGATCTAAATGTTTTGTTTTGAACAAGAATTAGCTACATACTTTTGATGAAAAGTCGATGAAACAATCTTATGGGATACTCGTGACACTAGCTAAGCTTTTAGAGTATTCAACAAAAGAACTTTGGTGATTGAAGAATCAATTCATGTGGTCTTTGATGAACCAAACACAAATGGTGAAAGCTTTCAAGAACTTGAAGAAGAAGCAGACAAAGACAAGTTTACATGAATACAATAATACTAAATACCATTCCATTCGAATCACAATTTTGAAATCAAGATGAGCCACCACCAACTCAACAAAAGAGGCACCAACACAAGAACAAGAAGTCGATGCACAAACCAAGTTGTGTAAACACTAAGTCAAGAGAAACTTCAACTCGACTCTCAACTAGCTAAGAGACCATCCTCAAGACCAAGTCATTGGAGACATTCACACAAGAGTCGAACTGTAAGACAACCGAGAATATGCTAACATGTTTCCTATCACAAGTGGAACCCAAAATAATAGATGATGCAATCCAAGATGCCGATTGATTACAAATATGCAAGAGAACTAAATGAATTTGAAAGAAATGAGGTCTGGAACTTGTTGATGCACTGCATATGGCCAACATCATGTAGAACAAAACCGTATTCGTAAACAAGATGGATGAACAAAGGGACGCTTGTCGTAAACAAAGCAAGGCTAGTTGCAATAGGCTACTCTCAAGCGTATGAATAGATTATGATGAATCCTTTTGCCCCAAAGAGCAAGATTGGAAGCAATCGACTTTTCTAGCCTTTATAGCCCACAAAGACTTCAAAGTTTACCAAATGGATGTCAAGAGGCATTTCAATGGACTTTTGGAAGAAGAAGTATATGTGGAACAACCTCCTGGTTTTCAACTCAAAGGGAAAGAAAATAAAGTGTACAAGCTCAAAAAGGCGCTTTATGGAATCAAACAGGCACCCATAGCCTGGTATGAGACACTATCACAATTTTTGATCAACAATGGATTCAAAAAGGGAACTATTGATAAGACTCTTTCAAGCTGAGGAAGGAACAAGCATCTTGTTAGTCCAAATCTATGTTGATGACTTTGGATCAAAAGATGAGAAGCTATGTGAGAAATTTGCAAACTTAATGAAAAGAAAAAGCATGACGGGAGAATTAAATTACTTTCTTGGTCTACAAGTAAAGCAAATGAAAGATGTCATCTTTATCAATCAAGACAAGTACACAAATGACTTGATACACAAGTATGGCATGGACACAAGTTGGAACATCGACACACCAATGTGTGCAAGAGTTATTCTGGAAAATTTGAAAGTGGAAATGATGTTGATCGTGTTTTTATAGAGGAATCATTGATCCCTACTTTATTTAATCAAGCAAGGTGCCTCGATATAGCATTTGCAATAGAGTATGTGCAAGATTTCAAGCTCAACCAAAAGAATCACACCTTCTAGCAACCAAAAGAATAATCAAATACCTCAAGAACACCATTAGTGTTGGAATTTGGTATCCAAAAGATGGAGGTTTCAAGTTGATACCATATCCGCACTCGACTATGCCGGATGCAAGATAGATAGAAAAAGCAGCTCTGAACCTATCAAATGTTAGGCAAGCAGCCTAGTTCCATGGTTTAGCAAAAACAAAACTCTATATCCACATCAACAAACCAAGGCATTATATAGCAAGAAAGTGGCAAGAATAGTGCACAAGTACTATGGATCGACAAATAGCTATGGATTATGGAATGGAAGAGAAGAGAAGACAATTCCAATAATGTGTGATAACACAAGTGCAATATCTATCGAGAAAAAATAAAGATGCATTCAAGAACAAAGAATATTGATGTAAGACATCATTTTATCGTAGATCATATTGGAAAAGGAGATGTTATTCTTAAGATACATACCTACTAAAGATCAATTGGCTGACATTTTCACTAACCACTCAATCATGAATGATTCAAAGAAGTTGAGAACCGAGTCGGGAATGATAGAAATTGACTAAGTACTAAGCGAGCAAATGAATCGAGTAATCACCAATTAACTTCACCACCGACCAAACCTTTGCCATTACGGGTGAGCTTTAGTTGGCAAGAAAGGCATTAGTACTCACCAAGTTAATCAGACCGATTGTCGAACAAACAGAAACATCACCTCAAGAAAATAAGTCATTACACCGCCTAGCTGACCACCAAGCCACTTCACCGAAATATATATTGAATAAATAAAGAAACTAAAGTGTGAACTAAAACATTTTTATACACGTGGAAAATCAAGAAGTCACGCGAGGATTATACCGTGGAAGATTACACAAATGGAGATCAAATTATAATCACGGAGGTAACTATATTATTATTTTAATTAAAATGCCTCGATTCCCGGATTTATCATTACTTACCTCAATCCACTCCCCACTACACTCAAATACCGTGATTTATATACATAAAATCAAGCCATTATGTCACATAATCCTTCCATATTCAACCACGCTCACACTACCTTAAATCATCCTATATAAACACACTTAAAGATTTTTCGTAATTTTTTTTATACTCTCTGCATATCATAAACCCTATTTCTCTCTCAAAATCAAGCTTCTCCAAATATCAATCTCATTCAAACAATGGCTTCATCCTTCTCAACCACTCAAATTGGAAAACAATATGAGAAATTAATTGCCACTGATCGCTCTTTCAAGAAGAACACTACTATGCGGAAATGATGAAGAAGCAAAAGATTGGAAGATGGATGCAAAAATCGGTTTTGCTAACCTTCCTAAATCCTCTATCAAAGATGTTTGTTATGAAAACCTTATCTCTTTCTGAAAATCAAGCTAATTTATTTCGGGCTTCTTGTTGAAAAAGGTGACAAATGGGTGAAGACAAGATCGCTGTATCCGCCAACGGTATGTATGGTCATTACAAAGAAAGGTAATTCGCAAACACCTTAAACTCTCAAATAAAGGTCACACAAAATCAACCTTGGTACCACAAAACTTGGATGACTTGTGGGTAAGAATTGCCAAAACGGAAAACCTAGGTTCTAAGAAACTTAACTGCCTCAGATCTCGCTTAAAGAAACCTCCTTCAAGGAATTCAAGGCTTTAATCGGTAAGACAATTGAAGGCAAGCTGTGAGCTAAAAATGCCATGACAGAGGTTCGAATGCTGCCTTATGGGAATCATCTATAATAAATGAATTTAATTGGGCAAACTACTTATTCTAAAGACTCAAAGAATGATCTAGGGGAGGTAAATGCTAAGAAAAAGTGGACTTGGCCGGAAGGAAGAAAGAAAATGCATCTTCTAGATCAAGAAATCCTATGGAATTCAACTCCACTACCTCATGCAATGTCCGAAAGTACCGTAATCAAACTCCATAAATTGAATTAATCCAAAGTCATGTTTACCTATGTCAAACAGATTAAAGAAAGCAATGAGGAGGGAAGAGAGCAACCTCGGCAAAACACATCCGGGTCAAGAGAAAACAAAAAGTTCAAAGAAACTGACAAAGAGGAGTTTGGAAAGTTAATAGATGAAGAAGAAGAGAAGAATTAGAAGAAGATGCAGTAACAACAAGAGGAAGAAACTAGTAGTGAGGATAACCCCACTCAAAATGAGAGGTTGTAGAGACACCTGAGATGATAAGGAAACTCTGAACAACTAGCACAGATATTTGCAAATGATATTGATCATCGAATTACAAAGATATCTTGAATGGAAAGAAGGTGACTCAAGACTTCAAATTTTAAAAATCTGCACTACATGCTTGGTCAAGAGGCTTGGTTCTTTTTTCAGAATCACAACTCCTGTTGGTGTACTCTGATGAATCCTCACTCAAGACATGGTTGATGTGGAAAAGCAAACCGCCCTAGATCTCTCGACAAAGACAAGGGTGACTGGGGATGATGGAGATGACCATGACAATGATGATGGCGATGATCATAATTGTGATAGAGGTAATGATCCTCATGGTGATGATGGACAAGAAAAGGAGCTTGAATAAACAAATGATGCAATTGATGACAACATACTCCTAAGTTCATTCTTGTAGCCACAAGGATCCACACAGTATCAACCCACCACCTAAGGCACCTTCATCAAAGACTACAAATGATCAATGTGACTCATGAAGCCGACAAGACAACTAAGCCGGCTCCACACCTTCACATGCTCCACAACTTTCGGGCTGACACCGCAGCTTGAACCAACAATAAGTGTTATGACATCGCTCACCGGCCGCACTCCAAGAAAGACAATTACCGCCCCGGAGCAATGGGGAACAAGAGAACATGTTACTCTAGAAATAACATCTACCCAAGTACTTGAAGAAGTAGGTCGTGTGATGTTACTCAACCAACAACACAAAGACTAAGAATCAATTGAGGTACCTCCAACTATGCACCTCCGCCGTGGGACAATAAATCGAACTGTAATCAGCCGATACTTGCAAATAAATTTGCTCAATCGACTATCGGCATATCGAATGAGGCCTTTGAAAAGGCAAAGCAGATCTATTGGCCGAGGAACCGAACAACAAGCAATGTATCTCGTATCTATGACTATGGCATTTAAAGATGAGAGCCACTCCCTGTGAGAAAAGATTTTAGGCCATTGTTGAGTACATTGATGCGCAAAACATTGTTGTGCAAAGACAGGTGACCGACGAGACGCTTATACATAAATATCACCAACAATATTGCACGCCTCGCATAAAGACGCTCAATCGATAATAATTCATGGCTCGATAACGCCTAAATGGTACAAATAATTATACCTACATTCACCCTAAATTCTGCCAAGAGAGGATAAATAGGCTCATATTATATGGAATATATGTTAAAGGCTATGTGGAGTGTTTCTGGATCGTAATTCCAAGATCTATCCTATTTTCTCGATGATTTGGCAATGCTTTTGTCTCGCTTTTGCATGTTTTATAGGATGTACCAGATCTAGAGCATTGAGAAATGGATCTCAATCAAAAGAAGTACATTGGGCCAAGTGAATTAAGTCCAAGAAGAAGCCATCACGATGAAAGAGAGAAAAGTAGGCCCGGTAACCCGATAGGCTAGGCCTGTAAACCGAGATTTGTTTGACACAAAACCGATTCTCCGCTGTATTATCCAGTCGGGTAGGGTTTAGAGAGTCTTAAGTCGGCAATTGTATCTATATAAGGCCACGCTTATAGATTATTGTATACAATCTCATATCTTATCAATTACATTATACACTTTTGATGAAATAAAGTTTTCTTTGAGCTTTGGAGAGTTATTTCTGGTTTCCTCCTTCTTCCATCATCTCTAGCTTGAGTAGATCGAGCTAGATCTCCATTGTTGAAGGTATTGAGGCTTTGAACGCTCCTTTATTGTCTTCAATATGGTGATATGTTCGTATTTATGTGTTTAGTTAATCTGCATGTTTAAAGACTCCATAATTTACTTATTTTAATCGTATTGAGCAAATGTAGATCCGTAAATTAGAAATGCCGCTCGTAACCCGCCGGTCTATACCGGTTTACCGAGGCAATATTTAGAAAACCTAAAATCGGGATTCACTACAGCCACGCTTGATCGACTGTGTTTAATTAATGAGGTTAGATCCGACCAATCTGCTTATTGTAATTGTAAATTAACATGAAGGACTCGCAGAAGAGGTGTTAATTGTGGACATAGTTCAGAATTGACCCCAGAACGTGTCGGCTCAATGTCGATTAACGCTTCTAGGCGGGGTTAGCGGTAATGAGTTAGCCCTCAATATCGGCAAAAATGAAGTTCTTTATGCATACGGGCTAATACGGACCAATTAAGGAGGGTAGTTTGCATATAGATTGTCTATTGCCATTGTCGGAGCAGACAGGAGTAGAATTGCACCTCAGAAATGGATGATAATGATAATTAAAACTAAAGCTCATGATTAATTTAAGGAAATTATGGGGAAGTAAACATACCGATTAACTAATCCAAGTTAGTAGATCGGGTGAGAAGAGGGAGAGGAATACCATGATTGTTTTCTTTTATGTTATTGTTGGTCAATGACCGCCTATGTTCCTTCTTAATTCGTGAGAATCGCTTATACTTGTAGTTTCATTGTCTATGTGGATCGACCTTGACTCGTGATTTACTATACTATGATGTACCTAGTATTCTTGCTAGTAATATCGACGTTAGTGACTTACACGCCAATCAAGATTTTTGGCACCGCTGTCGGGAAAATTGCCAATTATAAATATAAACGCTTTAATTCTAATTAAGAAGTCATTTTTATTTTATTTTATTTTATTTTGAGTCTCGAGTCGCTCAGACAACCTCGAACTTGTTAAACCGCCGTAAAAGAAATTTTGGGGCCGGGTTTATCGTGGATAACCCCCGGTTACCGAGGCTTGAAAATCGAATTGCATGCTTCTTGTTATTCTCGGTTATTCCCTCGTTGATTTTAGTTAGTAGTCCGCAAAAGTTGGGATCACACCCAACCAAGCAAGTGGTTGCTAACCTTTTCCTTGTTTACTTTGTCTTTTTTGGCTTCGAAGATCGTAACACTTCGTAAATTTGATCAAACCAGAGTTGGAAAAAGATCAAACAAGTCAAACAATATGCCTAGAACGATATTGAACATCACACCGATTTCCATGTACCCGATCTCAATCAAGAGAGCATTATGAAGTCAGAAGAAACGGTTGGAAAACGAAAGAAGAAATCAAGCAAGAGCCTGAGAGAACTTAAAGCGAGTATAGCTCAGATCGCCCAGTGAGTTCCTTGTGAGTTAATTGATATATCGCCTTCGATTATGATTCTGATGATCCTCAAGAGATCCCGACACGAAGCCTTCTGAGCCTCGAGGATTACCTAGACTCGCATAATCGTAGTAAAGCTAGAGACCCCGGCACTCCAAATTTATGTTAATGGTATATCAAGAGGATTAGGTCTCTCGCGACTTAGTTCGAGTTGCAACATTCTACCCTTTTCCCTTTGTCAAAAGATCAAGCTTCCGGTCATAATGAATCAAACCAGACCATGACTTTCGCTGATGTAATCCAGAGATATGCCTACCGGGTCTTCTTAGGAAGTGTATGATTGGGCAAGAGGTTCACGATCCTATTGACTTCATGGTCATAGATGTACCGAGACCCAAGTGCCCCAAGCTTTGTTAAGGAGTCCTTTCTAGCAAATGTTGGGCGGTTATGGATTTTGATAATGGGGAGATTACTCGAGGTTGAATAATGACGCTGAATCTTTTAAGATCTTAGAGCCCCTAAAAATAAGCCGGAAAGTTGTAAGATGACGATGCTTCAGTGGAAGGTGGAAATTATGGAAATTGAGGGGCATAAGAATAGAGAGGTTGTAGTAGAGACCGTTGAGCAAGAATTTATGAGACTAATGTCGAGAGAAAGAGAAGAGAAGGACTACGACAAGATATGCATGGAAGCTAGTCCTTCCGTGTTGCATAGTGAACGAGTTGAGCTAAAAGTGGAAAACGTGGAGTCCCCGGGTCCAAAGTCTAAATATCGACGCAGAGGCGCACCTAGTACGAAAAGCTAAGATAGAGGCGTGCAGAAAGAGAGCTCAAAAGGTTCTATATATACAAGCCTCCTGAGCAAAAAGTTTGGCAGGTTAAAGCTCCAACCTTGAATGATTGGAGATCTAAAGAATGTCAAGTCGGGCGACTATAAACTCAAAACTATTTCTTTAAACCCTTAGATAGAATAGAATGAATAAAAGTAGACAAATGAAGGGAAGAGCCTTTTTTTCATCCTACCGCACTTTAGGCTTGAAACCGAATGGTTGTGGAAAGGTTTTTTTTTTACTCGCTATGGATTCTAGTGAAGTAGGTTAGGTTTTGAGTCGGAAATAACAATTGAAGAGTGAAGGTCTAGTCAATTTGAGATGAGAATTGAGCAGAGAGGTTGAGCATACAGAGGCAGAGAAGACAAAGAATAAAGAATCTGGGGAAAGAACTCCTCGGTATCTCGAGGGTAACCTACGGGTTACGGAGGTTGGTTTTTCAGATTTCTCCAACGCCAAAGTTGCAAAGATGAATTTTTGTAGACACATGGAGTGACACACGTTGCACCGTGATGTCACAACCAGAAAATGCCACGCTTTTTCTCTCTTTTCAAAATTTTCATCCTTTCCCACACTCCACCATAACTCCACCTCAATCCCATCAATCACCTCCTCAAATCCTCACCCTAATAACTTCTCTACCCACTATCCCACTAAAACCATCCACATTCACTCACTTCTTTCAATTTAAACAACCCATTCATCACCAATATCATCATTCTTATCACTATCATCTTTTTCATTCATCAAATTTCTTCCATATCTTCTTCCTTCATAAAATTCAGCCACCATCACCACCACAATCACCATCATACCTCCACCAAAATCAAACATTTTCTCCATTTTTCCAAACCCAAACACCCATTTTGCACCATTTTTGTTGATCCAGAAGGTCGCTGCCACGTGAAGTGCCGAAATTCTTCATCTTTATCATCGTGAGCACACCCCGTAAAGGAAATCAGTGAAATTTCAGAATCGTAAACCGGACTTACCCGCCGAAAGTTACCGAGGGTAATTTTTCGTAATTAGCTTCAGATCGTTGTATTATCATCCAGGATGGGTCCAAAGCGTAGCCATTCACCTATTCGTCCCCGTTGGTTATCGATACAGCCTATGAGATGCCATCCAATTGATAGATGGGGTTGAGCAGCTTCTATTCTTTAGCTATCTACTTAGTCATTCCGAGGCTATTGAATGCAAGGCCGCTGGCTGAGAACGAGGGGTAGATTTGGGATCGATTATGGTTTCGATCTTGCCCGGAGCCTTACAAGCACAAGATATTTTGACATGGTCGAGGCACCGCCCGGTTCAATGCCGCGGTGGTAAGGTAATTTTATGCTTATGTTTCACATAACCCTGGAGCCACATATGCTATGGTTCGCGGTATCAAAGTTGAATTTTCTATCGAGCGGATCAACGCCATTTTGGGTTAGACATCCACCGTGGGCCCGGATGAGTACACATCCTCGAGCAATATTGAAGATCTCAGAGGATGGATATGATTGCTCGATTACTTTGGGGTGCAATGGAAGCGCATAACTCAGAGAGCCCCACCAACTTCCTAGAAAACGAAGTTATCTTTTGGACCGAAGATGGTCAATAGATTTGTTTGTGCCCGCCTTCTAACGTACCAAGCACACGGTCTCTCGCTCACTACCAAGAGGGTGGAATTGATGTTTTATCTCTGGAGGTGGATCTCCAATCAACATTGGTCTCTCGATGCATAGCCGTATCCACGAAGCTTGTCGCCGCTTCGAGCGAAAAATGCTACCATACGGGCCGATGATTCATATGTTTGCTTTGGGAGGACGAGGTGAAGATGCTCATCGCTGATGATTGGGAAGACCCTGAGCCAAAACCAGCCTCATAGTCGGGCTTCAAGAGTACAAAGAAGGGTTGGACGAGTTGAGAGGAGCGATCTCGTCCACGGAGCACCGAGGACTCGTAGAGTTCGGGTTGAGAGCACTCGCAAGAGATTACGAGTTTGCACCGTAAGAGGGATAGGATTATAGATTACTTTGGCATACCCGCCTCACCCCACCACCTTGGACCCGCCTCAGCCATGTAGAATCATCTTCCACCGCTCGAAGTTCTCCGTCCACCTCCCGGTTTTGAGCCCAAAGATGACCTGAGGGTTATTCTCGATGACGATTGGATTTTATTTTTTTATTGTTGTTTTCCATTTTCTGTTTTTATTTTTTATTTTTCTTTCCTATCTAGTTGATGTGGCAGAAATTTATATTATCATGATTTTTTTGGCTCAAATTGTTTTGTGAGTTAATTATTTTTCTTTAATACGCACTTTTATTATACGCTTCTTGTCACCACTATTCTTCCGTTTGTTTGAGTTTCTTTGCATGATTCTTCATGGATTACTTACCTAAGCCCGATGATTTATAATGATTATCCGATTCTTCTTGGTTCCACGGTTAATCAAGCTAAGTTCTTTTCATTTTTCATTTTCCATCTTACACACGGGGACCATGTTTCATTAATTTTGGGGGGGGGGCAGAGTAACGTCACTTAGCTTCTTAGCATTATATTCCATAAATTGCGTGATTATCTTGATTCTCTTGATGCACGATTCACCACTTAGACTTTGATTCATTTCTTTGCACTTCAAAAATATGATATCTTTTGATCTTTTCAAGTTAATTGACTTTATCTTTGTTTTACTTTGTAATGAGTAAGAGAAAGTGTCCACTTCAAGTAGTGGGTATATTAAGCGATATCCTCGTTATGAGCCACCATTTTAAGCACGTATAACTCACTTCCCTTGTTGTGTAGTCGATAGCATATTACTTTGACTAGAGTTGACCCTCGGATTCACCACTTAATCATGTTCCACCAACGCTAGGGCGGCAAAGGAATTTCTGATTCGTAGTTTATCATTAGTGAGACCGTGATGATAGTTAAATCAATAAGAGTTCACCCGCCAAGAAAGAGAAGTGCATTGAAATATATACATCTATATTCTTTGGCAATATCTTAGACGATACTGAGCGCAAAGACGCACGACTTTTGCATGTACTTTGATAAACGTGAGCCTCGCAGTAATATATGCTCGCTTCGATCCACCTTGCCACCAATTAATTCATAAATAACATGTTCGAGACTCGTTAGTTCGACTACAAAGTTGGCGTAATGCTGAGATTGTCCGCTTACTAAGCTGTTGTGAAAGTTATTGCACACACACATCGGCTCATGATGTGAATAGTGTTTAATGTGTTACCGATGGATACGAGTGGCATAATCTTTGATCTTGACTTCTGTGAGGCATAGTTGTTTTTAATTAACTTGTATAATGATCGAGGTGTTGTTTTTTTTTGCCTTTTGCTCGTGACGATCAAAAGCTGTTGGGGGTAGTTGATAACGCCTAAATGGTACCAATAATTATACCTATATTCACCCCAAATTTCCGCTCAAGAGAGGATAAATAAGCTCAAGTATTAAATTTAATATATGTTAAATGCTATGTGAGTGTTTCCTGTGATCATAATTCGATCAATACTATTTTCTCAAGATTTGGTACTGCTTTGTCTTGTTTTGCACGCTTTATAGGACGTACCGATCTCGAGCATTGAGAATGGATCTCGAACTAAAAGAAGTACATTGCTCCATGTGATTTAAGTCCAAGAACAAGCTTCATCAAGAAAGAGAGGAAAAGTAGGCCTGGTAACCCGAAGGTGTGGTCTGCAAACCGGGACTTGTTCGACACTGAAACCGATTCTCGCCGCATTATCTAGGTCGGTTAGTGGTTTTAGAGAGTCTTAAGTCGCCTATTGTATCTATATAAGGCCTCTTACATGTATTATTGTATACATTCTCATATCTTATAAATTACATTATACACTTTTGATGAAATAAAGTTTTCTTGAGCTTTTGAGAGTTATTTCCTGCTTCTCCTTCTATCATCATCTCTAGCTTGAGTAGATCGAGCCAGATCTCCATTGTTGAAGGTACGTGTAAGCTTTGAACGCCTTTTATTGTCTTCAATATGGTAGATATGTTCTTATTTATGTGTCTTAGTTAATCTTCATGTTTAATGACCCCATAATTTACTTATTTTAATCGATTGAGCAAATGTAGATCCGTAAATCGTAGGGGGCTTCCTGCAACCCGGCGTTCATACCGGTTACCATGGATCTACTACACCTACGTTGGTCGGCATGTGTTTAATTAACAAGAGGTTAGATCCGCCAATCGCTTATTGTAATTGTAAATTAACACGGCAATCGTTAGTGAAGTGCACTCAAGACATTGTCTAGAATGGACCTCAGAACGTGGCCGGTCAATACGATGCAAGCTTAAAGTGGTTAGCACGCAGAGTGAAGTAATACAATATCCAGCAGCTCTAGTTCTTTATAATGTGATGGGCTACTACGGGCCAATTAAGGAGGGCACTATGATAGATTGTTGTCTATTGCCATTGTCGGAGTAGACATGAGTAGAATTGCACCCAGAGTTAAAACTAAAGCTCACGATTAATTTAAAGAAATTATATGTGGAAGTAAATATAATGATTAACTAATCCAAGTTAGTAGATCGCGAGAGAGGGAGAGGAATACCATGTTTGTTTTCTTTTATGTTATTGTTGGTCAATGACCGCCTCTATGTTCCTTCTTAATTAGGTTAAAATCGCTTATACTTATATTTGCATTGTTCTTTGTGGGATCGATCATGACTTGCATTTACTATACTATGATGTACCTAGTATTCTGCTAAGAATATCGACGGTAAGTGACTTACATGCTTATCAATGGCATTGGCCTTGGCACCGATTTCGAATTGTAACCGAGAAGCTAACTCATCATGACAAAAGATTCACATCTATTGAATCCAAACCGGATACTCGATTGTACAACTCAAGCCACCAATAGCATCCTATTACAACAAATGGATGATGCCGCCAAAAGCCGTGGGAAAGAAATGATAATCTCGGTCTAAGGATCCACAAGAGTTATTCCCAAATTTCACCGACGAACAAAGAAAAGAGCAAGGGACAGAAACTCGAGAATTCAAAATAAAGTCAAGAACAAATAAATAAGGCTAGAAAGCAAAGGAAAATCTCAAATGAACTCTTGCATAGGGGATTCTCATCCTATCTCCAGAAGAGATGATGATAGATGGATCGTAGAAGACAAAGAAAGACCTGGATCTAGTCAAAGAATGAGGATCAAGAAGCCAATGCATGCATTCAAGACCACAGAGGTAAAACTAACAGAGGTAGCAGAGAAAGACAAGATATGCTATGAGAAAAAGAACATTTACTACCACGAAAACAAGAATAATGATGATTAAGTACAAGACAATGTAAGAGAGTTCTTGTGAGTCCGAGACGGTCTCAGATTCAAATCAAACACAAGATGATGGGCCAAGGTATACAATGACGTTAAAAGAGAGGTACGATCTTCAAAACAAAATATATTGATCTCTGCTCAACCAAATTGACCAAGTCAAGCTTTCATACCTTCTCGCAATAAGTGACCGCAAGATTTATCCAAAGAATAACATGAAGATTTTGACAACATGGCAAAATTCTTCAGTCCAATTAGAGAAGGAACTCACCTGTGAACAATTTGGGTCCTGCTCCAATCTCAAGTTTGTTGATTCACACATTGCTTAAGCAAGTGATAGACTTGAGAAATACTTTTTGGTGAACCCAAGGCAATTGAGACTATGCTTGACTTTCACAACTCATCAACAAGAGAGTATTCATTCGGCTCTCTGAGTACACCGCTTTGGTAGACATGGAAATGGAACTTCCCAGAGATAAACTGAAAGACATGAGAGGTTCAAAACTACAAATTCATAGTTATAGCGTACTTAGGTAAAATGTAGATGTAGTATCTTTAAATCGGGCTTGAACTTACTTATCTTTAACCTTCTTCATGGATGAATAAAATTGTTGAATTTTATTCTGGCTTTATGTTTAAACTCATGATACTTTATGTTCAAAGCTTATGAGGGTTTTAGACATCATAAAAAAGGTGAAATTGTTAGAACATTTTATTATGTTTTGATGATGGTCATACTAGCTGCTATATCAAGCCTAACAAAGTTAGAATTCTCTCAGATAAGTCTTTACTTAGAGTCCGATGCATGTTGTATAAGTTGAGTCGATAAGTATTGTACTAGTTGGCAGGATGGAAAAGTAAAACAGTAAATCCGGCAGAGTGAAGCTCACCAAGTACCAACAGAGAAGCATGAAGAAATTATGGTCCTGACTTATAACCAACTAAGTCCGTGATGACCTTGGATAAGTCTAAGTTAAAATTCAAATAATGAAAATACATTGTCAAATATGGTGTACAATCGATCTCACCCAAATCAAGGATCGTTGAAGTATAAGAAGTACCAAAGATCAAAGAAAATAAGAATGCGTGAAACTAGAGTAAATCGATTAATCAATCGAAAGTAAAGATAGAGTAGTTAGAAGGAAGAACCACACAACCAAGTCGTAAGTGATCACTAAACCGTCAGTCGTAACGCCGCAAATAAACTTTACTTGCTCAGATTAAAATGATGAGAGATCAAGCATTAAATGCATAATCAATTGAGGATCAATCAAGGACTTGATTTTGACAGACGCTTAAAGAAATCATCATTGAAATCAAGCGAGAATATAATCATGTGAATCAAGAAATAAATCAAGGTTCATTCTCCACATTAAATAGCCAATGGACGAAATTCAAATTCAAGGATTATCAAGG